>JABJVR010005540.1:0-50227 GCA_025773905.1 Chitala chitala | reverse complement strand
AATTGCCCGAATCGTTGACCTCCGCCTTGGCCAGGTACAAATTCCCAGTGACCTGGGACACAAACCATCGACCGCTGGGACTCCGTATCAAATAAGGGAATTCGTTGACGACCCAGCGGTACGACAGCGCTGTAATAATGGAAGTAAGACATGTTGGTTGAATCCAATGGTATTTTCTGTGTTTTTTGGCTTAGATCTTGTGGATTAATTCCCCTGACCTGCATAGAAAAACAAGAACATTAAATTATGTATTCTGCAATAAGTTTGTATAAATCCCCACTGCTTTCTGTGAGTAATGTGCTTTGGGAAGGCAGGCAGTCCAGCCGTCTGGTCAAATGTAATAAATATACCAATAAAACAGGAGATGTATTTCTGTTCCAGGAGCTAAGCCATATTTTATCACATGTGGTACAATCCCAGCCTGTGATCCACAGGCTTAGTGAAGGGTTCAGCTACTCCGCACATTATGAAATGACACCAGATCTGTGTTAAAGTAATTACCTGTAACACATGTTAAAAGCAATCCTAGAGGTGTTTGCCTAGCACCTTCTTGTCGCTGCTTCTGGGCTTTGAGAATCTGACCCATCTTCACAAATTTAAGAACACGCAGCGAGTGTGAGTGTGTTTCCTCTGTGCTGGGTTACTATAGTTTCTCACCTGTTCTGTTCACAAGCGCATCGTTATTTCAGCTTTGCCATGCTTCACACACATATTCACACACGTTCACATTATTATGTATGGATCTTGTTGACAAAATTTTGGAGTAAAATTCTCTAATTCCTTCAATAGTTCATGTACATTGTAAAAAAAAAAAAAAAACACGTGTTATGATAATTTCAACAGGTTGAACAAAAAGTCAACATTCATCAAGTTGCTAAATTTGATCATAGATTAATTTTAAGAGCAGCTTTGGAGACCTTGCGGAACGTCATCTTAAAAAACAGGAATAGTCAGCGATCTCCAAATGTCAGATTTATATTCATCTGAGCGTGCATACATGCTGAAGGGGGACATACTGAGGCCACACACGTGATTCGTGTTCGAAAAACCCGGCAGCGGGTCAGCCCAGGCCGTGGGAGGGGGCCTGTACCCGGAGGAGACAGATTAGAGGAAGAAAGAGTAATGGTGCACCTCACACCAAAGGTCACCGTGTATATTAATGAAACAATGTGAACTGGAGCACCATGGAAAAGCTGGTTCTGCACATAAGGAGCTCTCTGTTTTCCTCTGGACAGTAAGCCAGACACACACATTCCTCCAAGCAGATGAGCTCAGCGCCACCATTGTCTGTCATTTAAATGTTTATGAAGTTTGTCACTTCTTGTAAAAGAAGCTGTGAAACTTGGCGTTTAGGGTATTGAATGTGCCCCCTCCCCCATTTTTTCTCCTGTATTAATTCTGTGCACAATATTTCCTTTATGCACATGCACAATGGTGACTGTTTAAAGTAATAGTCATGATAACTTTACAGCCACATGAAACTGATTAATTCTTCTCAACCCATTTTCAAGTACAGTCAAAAACAGAAAGTCATTGAAGATGACAGGTGTGTAATTTGATAAGCAAAACAGGAGAGACTTTTAACTCGTTTCCATATGTTTAACCTTTTTGTAACATCTATATTGTCCTTGCACTGTCTGCTATAAACATTTGTAATGATGTAAACCGCTTTGAATAATTCTATTCTGTTGGAATATTTACTGCCAACATAGAATGACCAGCGCTGACATCTCCCAATCAAGCCGCTTGACGGAATAATTTAAATTGAACAGTACGGAGCAGCAGCACTCTTGAGCACAGCTGTTATGAAATAAATTTCCCCAAACCGCTCAAATTTGCATTAAACTGTCCCTGTTATGCGATTATAGCTGGATCAGTATGCGGCTGATATAATGGTGCAATATGAGAGATGCTCACCAGTTGAGATACTCCTGACCCACTGCCACCTGATCCAAAACAACCGAAATATGTATTTTGCCCAACGGACTGCTGTGCCAGGCTCGTATACAGTGGTGAAAAAAGTAGATACTTAAATAAATAACACTCAAAGAGTACTCCATCCATATCATTCAACAGAGTGATTTTAGTGCATTTTTATAATAACAGCAACTATTTATGGACTTGCGCATTCAGTTTCCACCATATAACATGCGACATAATGGTGGACATCATCAAAAGCACAAAATCGCACATGTGAATGTAAATTACACAGTCCTGTGGCTTCGCTGATGTCATTACCAGCACGGCGCTGTCATTTCTGCAAGTATCACTGCAGACGTGCCCGCGCTTCTCGTGCGCGCTTCTCATGCGCGCTCACCAGAAACCCGAACCTTAACGCAGAGTCAGGGTTTCCTTGCCGGGCTGGCGGACGAAGTGGCTGCGTATCAACTGACGCTACGCCTGGTGCTGTTCCAGTTTCCATGACTTTTGAAATATTCATTAAATAAGCTGTCTGGTTTCACTTAAACAGGTATTCTTAATCTTGTGGCGATTAGCTGTGCCTAGTAATTTTCAGATGTACAGTCTCCCCTTTTAAATCTGTTTCAGGGTACTAGCGCTATACTTATAAAGGCCCTTACATTGCACAATTTTTTGGCACTGGGTCTGTATGATTCTGGCTAGCTTTACTCCTGTTTTCTTAATATCTGATTATTTCAACATACCGCAAATGAACAGAACCTTTGTCTTTGGTTATAGGATTAATATCTGTAGAGTTATATATTTATATTAACTTTATATCCAATGCATTTATATTCATAAAGGGCTAATATAATGAAGAGAAATTCACACAGGATAAGGAGTGCAGTACATTACTTTGTATGGATTACCACTTTTCCAATAACCTCCCCTGTCATTGGTGATGGATGAGGCGGGCTGCTGATTTTTAATCACTGCTGGGCGTGGCCTATCCATCAGCTCTTAAGTGAAAGGAAGTCGCCAGGAACTTTTCTCGCTACGAGTTTCCACCAATTAGTGTTACCACAGACAAGGACACGCCGTGTTGATGAGGGATCAACTTTGTACAGGCTGTAAGTTGTGAATGCTTTAGGAGGTGTTTGTACTTATTTAAACCTTTATGGCTGAATAGAGACCTTTTCCTGAGTTCTGGAAAGTTCCATTTTATACACTTTGCTTCTCTTTATGCTTGCACCACCAGTGGTACAGGAAATACATTTTAATCACTTTCTACATAATTTTTTGGAACTTTTTATCACCCTAGCATTTATGTGAGATTATTTAAAAAACATTTACTTTGAATTTAACCATCAACTGGATTTAGATGTAAATCACACCGCGTGTTACACATATTAGTATAGAAACTGTAGGGTAATGTTGTGAAGACATTGCTATGTAGGTGGTTTTTAGCTTTCCTTTAGCAGTGTAACTGTCTACAAATGGGTTTTTCTCCACTGAGTTCACAAGAAACGTTTTCTTTTTTTTGCGGGGACAGTCAGTAAGAACTGTGACACGCTCCGAAGGGCGTAAAACTGAGAGTTTTTTTTATCATTATAACCCCCTAATGATGATAGTGTGGCCCAGGGTGTATCGATCCAAGTCTGGACCATTGATTAGCTACACTTGTGAAATCCCAGGACTGCATGGTGCATTAATGAATGCGTTTGGTTCTTTTTTTTTTTTTTTTTTTAATTTTTCTACATGCGGCAGCTGTGCCGAATCTCAGGCCTCATTAACATGGATGAAGATAGGTTATTTTATAATTGCTGTCCGTATGACAAGCTTCACCAGTTTTTAAATTAAAATGCCCTCCATGACTGTCCCTGGGCTGGTTTCATGATTTAGAAAAAAAAAAGAAAAACTTAAACTTATTTTTCTTCATTAGACATCGTTAAATCGTGCTACAGTGACCCCGTGAAACTTGAAAAATCATTTAAGAAAAATCCATGCGAGACGTGATGGACCCTAGCCTGACTGAGAAAAACCGTAATTATTTTGTCTCCATAATTATCACCAATGCCACATTTGGCTTACGAGCAGAGCATCAAAATCTTGTTTGCTGAATAGCAAATTTATTTTAAAAAGACCCTGTATACAGTATTCGTGGCTTTAACAGCAGCTCTGAACTAGATCCCAGATGTGCAACTGTCAGAATAGAATTATATTCTACCCCAAATATATTTTGACAGTTAATCTCAAAAGAGGAGTCACCATATTTAGGTTTGCAAAATTGATTAATTTAAATGTTTGCTTGTCACTATTACACAAACCTCCTTATGTAAGTTAGGTTAATTGTTTGGTGGGGAGCTAGCGGGGGGGGGGGCAGTTTACTTATGTTTCTTAGTCAAATGAACCAAAGAAAACCTTGAGTCCAAAAAATATGCAAATTTGTCAGAACAAACGTCACATTCTGAGGAACATTTTAAGACCAAACTGACAATCACTTCAATTACCTGATTAAAAAAAAATATGATGTGGAGGAATGTGTAATTTTTACATTTCTTATGAGATCTTGGCTAGTAGAAGAAAACTGCCAGAACTAAAATAAAGAGATTGTAAACACAACAAACTATTCTGTCTTTCTAACCACGTAAATGTTTAACATTAAACACTCTAAAAAGCCCAGACTTGTCTCTCTCCTTCCATTTTCTCCATGTCCTCTGATGTGTCCTTAAACCTTTGACCTTTGAAGCGATGTCTCAGTGTCAGGAAGCATCTTTAATCTGGTGGGTGGGGGGGGTAGTGGTCGACCTTGTGACTCTCACCTGTTGGGGAAAGGGGTGTTGTCATGGAGGGGGGTTACCTTGAAGAAAGCCCAGCTGATGAAGGAGCAGACATCTCTCTGTCATTTTGAAGCGACGAGACAGGGCGCGGTGCTCTCCACACCGGATGGCTATAAATCACCCACGCTATCGGCATCATCCATCAGGTCTCACATCGACTTAACAAATGATACATCTGTTTACTCTCTAACGCTTGTATCAATAGCCGTGGAAAATATGAAATCCGCACAGCGCACCTGGATGCAAAATAAAACATTTGTTAGGCTTTCACGTCGTTCATCACTGCTGTTTCCATGGTTTCCGTCTCCTTCGCCGTACTTTTCCTTAAGCTGTTATTATTCAAACGGTCTTGGTAACTAGGCCCAACCGTTCGTTAAGTACCTGAAAATATGCGCCGCGCCGATTAAAAATGCGCTTTGAAAAGCCTGGCGGAAGAGCAAGATTTAATGAATTCATAATGGACATTGTTGACAAGTTAACTAAGACCATCCACAGTAATGCTCCTCTCGTTAAGTTTTGATGCACAATAAAGATGACGGCACACAAAAAAAAAAAAAAAAAAAACGGCATTCCATGTGATGCGTACAGGTGTGGAGGAATAAGACTGCCAGCCTAATCCCACACTCATATTACGTGCAGATGCATACCAAGCATAATCACATTATCCGGAATTTGGAATACCACATCAAGTAAATGGGTGACCCAGCCATCCCCTCTCTGCCCCCCCGGAAGGGTTCACTGGAGAAATATGACAGACGTGTGGCCCAGTAATTAAAAAGCGTGTTATCTCCGTCCGGCTTGTTATGACTAAGAGCCTGGCGGGGCTTCAAAAGCGCTGTAGCAAAAGGCCGGCTGCAGGTCGTATGATGAGGTCACCGCATCTCTGGGGGCCCCTGCGTGCCCTTCTCAACTCGCCCAGAATGAGAGCCACTATCAAGTGCCCCCCCCCCCCCCCCCATAGGGAAACTGCTAAGGTAGGGGTGTGGGGGGGGTGGACCAGCCAAAAGGATGGCGGCACCGCCCCACAGGTTTTTCTCATTAAAAAGGCAAAATCAATGGCAGGTTTTGTTACGCGAGGAACATTGGAGGCGTTTAGCTAATTTGACGACGCTAAAGCGAGCGAAGGTTCGGGAGCTGCTTGCCAGGGTCAGCTCAGCTCCACGAAAACCAAGTTCTGTTTCTTATGTGTCCACTTTTTTTATAAAGAATTTACTAACAAATTTGTAATTCTGTTAATACTAAAAGAAATGTTTAAAGTTAAAAAAAAAAGAAACCCAACCAATTAATTATAAAAACTTGAAAGCCTGTTTTTTTTTCTGTTTTTATAGTGCAACTTTATGGCTGAGGTGTGATTTGTGCCTGAGATTTAAATAATTAGTGAGCTAACTTAACGCCGCTTTGGTCTCTAATCCTGTTTATGAGGAGAATCAGATTTGTTGGACCTTGGGGCTGATTGGAAGTGGATTTTTTTGAGCTTGTCCTTAGATTCTGTGGCCCTGCAGCTGTCTCCAGCACCCAGGATGTAGCTGTCCTGATAATCACTGGTCGTCATGACATCCATCCCTGCCACTTTAAATCCCCTCTCGGGTTCACGGTATATTAAGGTTCTCCACAAAACCGGGTGATGTGCGTCCATTAAAATGCATGACTGTTCTTGGATTCAAAGGGCTGCCTTTGGGTTACAGAGAGCAGGATGTGGATGACATTCCAATACCCCTTTAAACAGGACCCCATATGAACATACAGCAAACCAACTAAGTGCTACCAGTTGTATTTAATCACGAAGCATCATTGTTTGGCACAGGATGTCATCGATACCTCAGCGGGGCAGTGTGTACCAGCAGGATGCTGGTAGGGGGTGTGTCTTCTCTTTGCGGTCAGAGCCTCTCAGGTCCTGAGTGTGGTGGCTATGTTTTCATCAGTGTTTTTACTCCTCCATCTCTACACCGCACCTTTCAATTGCAGCTGAAGCAGGTGTGAACTATATCTGTATCTAGACGATTTTGTAGCAAAGACACTTTTTTTTTTTTGCACTGTCTACTGAAGCAGGGTACTTTCTGATGGGCTTGGTCTTGGGTCAACAGGGAATGTGTCAATGTTGATGTCCCTCCAGGTCATCATCCTCCATTCTGCTGTCTGAATCTGAAGAATAGCGGCAGGCCACGACCGTTGTCCTGAAAGCGGACAAAACTCTGTCCCACTGAATTAGCAACAGGTTCAAGGCACCACAAGACATCACAAGCAACACATGAGTATAACATTATTTCAGGAAGAGACACCTCCTTGAATTAAAAAAATGTCCTTCTGCAGAGGCAGAGTTTGACTGCCCATCAAACCGCCCAACAGAGACAAAGCCTCAATAGTCTGCTAGTCTGGGATTGTCTTATTATAAAAAGATTGCTCTTTCAGATTTTCCTTAGTGTATCGGTTTGAAGAATGAGTCTCAATGGAAAGAATTTGTGGCACAGTCTAAAATCTATAAGGCATATCAATTCACAAACAAAAAATGCATTAATCTGCCTCTCAAGATGACAGGAACATCTCTAAATTGCAGAGAGGATGTATGCAAGAATGCCAGAGCAGACCTACTGGGGTACATCTGACATGAATTATTCCGCTTCCACGATCCCATCCTGCATTTTAACTCATAGTATCTGATCTCAAATGTCAATGCATTGCTGTACATCCTCAGTGATTGGGTGATCTTTTTTTTATTTTCAAAGCATAGGTTACATTTTTTTTTCTTTGCTGAACACAGTTTAAACATGACTGGTTGACAAGTGAAGTGCTGCAATCATCTCAGCTGGGTGAGACACAGACTGATCAAAGGCCAGTTCGCCTTAATTTGTGACGTTTTCTAGGGCAGCTTTGAGGAGTCGGTAAAAGGCTGTCCTGTTGATGTTGGCAGGGTCTTGCCCCTGAGCCAGCTTCTCTTGGCATACAGGCTGGTCTTTATGGTGTTCCCAGAAATCTTTTCCTAATCCACCGGTCACAGTCGCTGTTTCAAACTCCGCACAAGTTGCGCAGAATTTAGCAAATATCAAAGCAAGATGTTACAGCTCATATTTCTCTCCCTGCCCACTTTTCTGGTTCACCTCCCCCCACAAAGACAAGGGAACGCTTGAATGATTGACGCAACACTCTGTTTTGCCCGTAAGTGCCAAGAGGATGCAGATAGAAATTTCAGATATACCCTGACATTGTGTCACTGTGCCTTGTTTTATAGCTTTATTTTATATTTTTTTACATTAAAATTTAAAATTGAATCCAAGTAGAAAAAAGAAACGCACACAAGGTAAACTATATTTTTAAGTAGTAAAGAAAATGTATTGGGGAATAAAAAAGAGGGATGGTTTGGGGAACAGTTGAAGATTCCGTAGGATTGTTGTCCTTAACAACTTTGGCATTTATAGGGCACGACTCACTGCGATCGCTTCCACAACGTAATGGAATGACAGACTTTAAAGGAGTTCTGTCCCAACATCAGTCACCTTGCAATAATTAAAGCTATCTCAAGGGCGTCCATGATAAAACGCAGTTATTTAAAGAAGCTGAAGAGAGCTAAAATGTCAGAGAGCTACTCATATTTCCTGACGCTGAAATGTGACTGTTTAAAACTCCCGGTTTTGTTTGTAAGAGTGTATCAGTGCTACAGGGCTGCTGCTGGGATTCATGTAGAAAGGGACCCGTTTTGCACTTAACGCAGTGTTACTGGGCTGCTTCCCACCAACTTTAACAGACATTTGTAGATTTACACCTTCATTATGTCGCAGCTTGTACAGCCAAGCAAAACGTTGCTCTGTCACAGCGCTGGGCCAACGTAATTCTGTTTTCTTTTATGTTTAAGGAAGACAAATGGCAAACGTTGTTGTGAAACACACAATTTCCTATACCCTATTACACATTCCATGTTTTGGTTTTTTATTTTCATTAATACTTGTCACACACATATTTTGAGACTGGATTTTTGGTTCTTAGATAAACATAAATGCTTGCTACAGATGGATGACTACCAAACACTTCATTTTAGTTTCTTTAGGCCAAATATGTGGTTCTTCTTTCCTGTTAAAGTATCCAGCAGAAGTGGAAGAACATTCCCTGAGCAAATCATGTTGGATAAAGCTGGGAAGAACACCAGTCACCAAAACAGATGTTACATCTGTGCATTTTCATGAATAACTCAAACTTTCTTAAAAGGAAAAACAGAGTCATCACCATTTATAGTATGTTCACTGAGGATGCTAACTTCTGTTTCCGTTATAACTGGGAGAAAATGCATTTATTTGTGAAACGTTTGAAAAGAAACCATATTTGACAGCTTTGGCTTTACATCGCTGTCCCAGGCACCTCGGGGCCAGGTGGCTAATCCATTTTGCACACATTCAAATAATTGTTATAATATAAAAATAATCATGATGGAAATGTCATGGCTTTTATTTTCCGTAATATAATTCCATTGGTTCTTTTCCTGAATGGGATCAGTCGCATAGATCAAACATTGAAAAATAAGATTGTTGCTTTTTTATTGTTCTTTTACACCAGACGAGAGGTCATTGTATTTTTTCCAGATACAAATCAACATGCTACATTTAAGGAATTAGCTCAAATTGCTTGTAAGTGTATTAATTAAACATCAACAGCCTGCAATATATTTCATGATCTAGAAGGGAATTTGTATTAAAGAGATTAAAGTGAACATTTGAATTAATTACAGGATCCTAGCATGAATGTGGGATGAAAACACACTATTTTGGGTGAACATCACATTAGTGTTTTCACGGCTTTCATATCTGTAGAGTCAGTAGCTTGCAACGCACCTGCATTTCAGCCGAAAGCATTCATAACATAATTACTCAATGCATAATAAATATTGTAAAAACTGTTTTAGAAGGCTGGTGTTAAAGATACCAATGTGGCAAATATTTTTTTTAGATATGGAATTACTCACGGGTAACAGTGTCATAAAAATCATCGTTTATAAAAATATTTTAACCACAGAAATCAGGCATACCACAGGCAAGAGCCCTTACGCAGGGCTGATGTACACCAGTGTCAGGTTGCTTTTGGTTTTACTTCAGGGAACAGTAACTGGTTGTTGCGGTCCTTAAAGTGGGGGGGGGGTCGTGTCAGGTGGCTGGTGCATATGGGATGAAACCAAGGAAACACACAGAGCCAAGCCAAAATCTGTGTGCCTTAGGACATGCGATGAGCTTTCCCTCTCAATCCGAGCAGCCCCTGCAGTGGAAAAGTGCGTTTATACACATACACACATAAAGTGTGTATTTACAATCACTGCGTAAACACATGCATGTCCAGACACACAAACATCAGTAGATTAATTAAACCACATCTGGGTATTAAATCAGCGAGTGTGGGGTTACGCTCTGGTCAGCTGCCAAGGCAGCTACAGCGCCACTCTGGACAATGTGATGTCCTCCTAATTCGACGCGGTAACAGTTTGGACTGACGTGAGAGCAGGTCTCCCAGGACGCACTGTCTTAGGCTTGCAGTAACCCAACAGGGAGGGCTTTGCTCTGTTCGTGCGAATGGGTCATTTACACAGACCTGCATCCTTTGAAACACTATTCTCTTTTTAAACAAATTTTTGTGAGGAGACTAAATTTTGGATTCAAGATTTCACCAGTGTTATGAGATCAGCCCCTACTGACAGGTCCTCCAAAAAAAAATTATAATTTTAGTTTGTATGTTCGTTATCTATAATACTACAAGGAGTTACATTGTAATTATTGAATGGTCTGAAACAGAAGTGCTGCATTGTTGTATGAACAGTTCTGAGCAGTTGTACATAGTGGAATATATACAGCCCACAGCAAACCAGATAGCGTGTTCAGTTAGGAGATCACCATGGCTACAAACTGGTGCTGTGCTTTACAAGTGAACACGGCCTGTCTCTGTGCGCTGCCTCCAAACGAACACACGTGGATGGATTTGTTGGTACTCTTCCAGTAAGGGAAGAAAACACACAATGGTCACCAAAATATCTTGAAACTGATAAAAGTAATATTAAAGAATAATTTACTGAACATCGACTAATGAAAATCATTGGCCAGTTTCAGTAGTTTGTTTTTTTAAATAATTCTGTTGAATAACAATTCTAAACCAATGTTTGATTTTCATTATTCCACGTTCATTAAATTATTATTTGATATTACTTTTATCAGTTTCAAGTTATTTCAGTGACCATTGTGTGTTTTTCTTTCTTTGCTGGAAGGGTACCAACAAACTCGTCCACTTTTTGAGGCCTCTGCATAGCTTCTCAAGCAAGAGACTGTTTTACCGATATTTAAAATAGCAGAGCAGTCCTTTAAACAATGTTGTTTGTATAAAATTTATTAGCATGAACATACATGTAAATTTTTTCTTCCTACCATTAACTGAAAACAAGCTTTGCTGCAACACTGCAAAGAGGCAAGGAAAAGAGCACAAAGGAAAGGCGTGTGAACACATGCTCTTCTGGGTCCTGTATGACAGTTCTGAGACGCATGGCACCATACAGTGCAAATATATCACTCAGTATATTGACAAGCTAGCTTAGAAGCTAACACAGCTACCACAGGCACCGATGTCCTCATGTGTGTGGAGTAATATGGTTTGAAGGGCTGTGAGAGAGTAACAGCCATTCTTCATTTCAGATGAGAATGTGAAGAGAAACTCCAGACTACAATTTAACACCTGAAAAACGCTTGTTTGTCAAGTACAATCCATTTTATTGTGTAGCAGACAAACAGAGAGCTGTCACTGGCTTCTGTGGGCTTCCTGTTTTTATGGCTGGGGGATTTAAATGGCAGACATTCTGTTCTCTGTGGAATACGGGCAGTAAAGCTTTGTAAACAAACAACATAACTGATTATCGAAGCAGGATTGTACTTTTTCATGAATGGAAATTTTCTATAAATCACATTTTCTATATTTTAAAGTGTTGATATCTTTATTTTTGGACTTGTTAGGCACATTGACGTTCATATTTGTGCACAGAAACTATATGTGTTACTTAAGGTAAATTATATAGTTTTATCTGTTGTGATTTTATGTCATCTTTTCTACCTGATCTATTCACATTGACATCTACAAATTTTTCTGTACATAATTTGTACTTGTTTCAGGAAATCTTCAAAAATGATGAATCAGACAACAGCAGTGATCAAGGCAAAATATAAAATTGTGTAAAGGTCCACCAGATTGTGGCAGATCACAGCCTTCTGTGCCCTTAACTCTAGCCAATCAGGGACAAAATAAATGTTCAGGCACATGTCAGATACACTCCCTGTGCCACATGGCTCCTCCCACTTTGGCTGGCTGCCAGACTTCTGTGCGGTGAGTCTGCGGACTCCAAGCTGAAGATGACGTAAATTTGGACACCAGTCGCTCGCTCCTCACCTCTGACCACCTCACGATGCCAAAGCCACTGCTATGCGGTCCTCTCAGCTCAGGTGAGATTGACATTGCACACATGAAGGTTTTACTTGTAACCTAACACAATACAGGAGCACTTTACACCCCCTACCTGTACAGCTAACAATCCATGTTTCCCCACCTCCAAACCTAGAAATATAATGTACTAACATGACAAACCATAGAAAAAAGCCACACACATACCTACAAACCAAGACTGCAGTCTAAAAAATTGCTGGTATTAAAGAATGCACATTTATCAATGTGTTTGGTTGTTCACAAGCAAGAAAACCAGGTGCTGCTGAGAGGGTGAAGTGATTTCTTACATGTTTTTGTGATATAAAGTAGCCAGTAACTGAAAATGTAGTAATACAAGGGAAGGACGTCTTAATATACTGAAGCAGAGCATTTTTATATTATAGAAAAGAAAAGTACAACTAGTTCTATACCGACCCATGTTATTTTGTAAAAGCTGTTCAATCTAAACATGTTAACAAGGTTATCCTTGACTGTGGGTGTGATGGAAAGAGTGCACAGGAGTGAGACTACATGTAAACGTGTGCTTTTAATTGTTCTGCCCACTGCAGTTCCACGGTCTCCCGTTTGCTTCCCAACACCCCCTAGCGCCTGCCTTCCTCCCACACCAGAGGAACTAAATGACAGATGAGAACAGCCAGAAATGAAATGTCATGGAGGGTTGGGGGTTAACGTCAATATGGTGGCTTTGGCTTATGGAAACTGTTCAGTGGCTGGCACTCGGGGGTCTTGTTCGTGCGAGCCTCTCTGGCCTAGTTCCTGCAGTCCTGCTCCTTGCGGCCCACAGACTCAGCCCAGGGAGGGACATCTTCAAAGGGACACAAGGGCCTGTAATCGGCGCCCCGTGCTTTGATCCTGGGGGAGGAGAGTGAAAATGACGACATGTATTGGAGTGTAATAAATAAAAGAGCCAAATTACATTTGAATTGCAAGGTAATAAGGAGCAGCCATACACAGCGTGATGGGAAGCTGTTGATTGCTATGGATGAAAACAAGATTCACAGAGACTCTGAGGACAGGTGAAGATTACATTCCTCAGTCATGTGCTCATAGATTACCCTCTGAATTTCAAAACCTGCTGGGGCATATTAATATGTTAGCCCTTCTTTTTAAAATTTAAGTCTAATTTTAACCACTTATTGAATGATTACTCAGTCATTATAAGATAAAAGCATTAGCCCTGAATAATTTGCATTTGCTCATGAGAAGTGGCAGACGAAGACAGAGTTAGGGTGTATTTCTAACACGAGAGCAGAGAATGGCATACACACTGTGGTACTTCAAAACGAATTGTACGTGGATTCAGATTTGAATTTGTCAGTTAAATAAAAAAGATCATTAAATATTCCTACCTGGACTAAACATGTATGACACAGAGCAGCTACTTAAAAACATTGCTAAGGTGAGCAATGTAAGTAAGTGTAGAGTTATTCAACAATCTGGAGGTTAACCCATAGACACCTCCTGTCAGTCATCAGTGTAGGCATGGTGTCTGTGTTTTTCCTGTAAAGTGAACTACAAGGACCATCTTGTACCTCTGAGCCTGTACTAAATGAATGGCATAGGTACAGTTGCAGCATTTTATTAAAATTTTTATAAAATTTTATTATATGATGTATATTACTTATTAATAAAGTCCAAAAGCTACTAGGGTGAAATGTTTAGAGAGTAATTAATTAACTGTTGTAAGAGTGTGGCCATAAGAACAGAGTAATGGTGACAGGAACCCAGGGGTTGTGGGTAAAGTTTCCTTCAGGCTGATACCACTTTTCAGTTATTCTAGCTTTGGGCTGAACTATGGATGGGAAGAAACCATGTGCAGGGAGGTGAGTGCAAGAACTGTGAAATGTCCTTGGATAGATAATTGAAGAGGAGAAAAGGCAGAAGGTCTAATGAACATTAAAGCAACGCCCACGACAGGGCATGCTTCATAACCTGGTCAAGACAGGTGCTGACTTGAGCAGAACTGGGGCCAGCTGGGATACTGTAAGTCCCTCCCTGAAACTGAGGAATGGTCCAGTCTTGTATGAAGCCTATAAGTAGTAGGAGCCAGGAAAAGGGACATCAAAGGCAAGCTGTTCATGTATTAGCACTTAGTTTTTATTTTATAAACTTTTCCATAGCCTATTCCTATTTTAGTAAATTTTCAGAATAACTTCACATAACAGCTCCAATTTATAAGCAAATAATGAATGATTCAGGACTTATGCACAGGGATAGTATTTATGCATCATATAATACTATGGCTGTGCACCTTTATAATTAAAGTTTCCTTTTCATATATTATACAAAAGGTGAGTGGGGGTGAAGTCCCAGTAAAAAGCGTGTTGCCAATGGGTGTGAGTAGAGGGATCCATGTAGGAAACTGAAGAACCAAATCCCTGAGGCTACAAACTCATGTCACTAAACACCATAGCACCTGCCATTATTCTGCAAAAAAAAAAATTATATATATATATATTGATTGATTCATATCACAAAAACAAAAGGAGCTTGAACCCCGCTCTGTCAGACTGGTCAAGCAACTTCATCGGTTACAGCGGCCTCCTTTTGTCTGTTAAAAATGTCAGGCTGCGCGGCCTTCATGACTGACATCATTATTCATAAATAACATCACTTTATCAGCTGGGCCCCTTTGCCTCTCAGTTAAATCTCACTCGTGGTCACATTTACGCAGTTAGCAGATGGTCCACAAGCAGTGCGGAAAACGAGCAAAGCTAGAATAATGACTGTTTTTAAGTTCTCTACTTCAAGTTCCAGTGACGTCTTCTTAGTTAATTAGCAATTTCTCAGAAAAAAAGGCACTGCGTTTGCCATAAAAAAAAGGGTTAGCAACAAATGTCAATGCAGAATTTCCTTTAATAAGACATTTTGACTCACTCGCGGCCATTAAGAATAAATGCCAGATGCGTGTGCCTTTTTGAGGGATTGATGAGGCGCCTGATTGATGATTCAGGTGAAGGATGACTGCTGAGAGACTCCACCCCTCCTCAGCACAGTCAGAAGACAGCTATAATAAGCATCTTAAATCACCATGGCCACAGGAGCAAGTTGTGGCTGGACTGGCAGGCAACCATGACCACATCACCACAAGGGAAAAAAACGATGCAAGCTTAGTGTAAAAAGAAGTACTTTCTTCTCTTCTTTAAATGTAAATATACCATTGAAGTGACACATATCAGGTTTTTTTTTTTACTTCATTTGTTACATTGCTCATCCTTATGGTTTTTAATTGCTCGTTAGGGCTTAATTGTGAATGACACAGCATGAGTGTGGATGAGCAGTGAGGGCCACTGCACACACAGGTCCTTGCTGAGAAAGCAAAGCTGCGGAATGTGGACTGCAGAAGGGGACAGAAAACCCCAAACACCCAAGCAGGGTCTCTGATTAACAAAAGCCAGCTATTCCTCTCCAATTAAGCACAATTAACCCGGCGTACGTGTTTGAGGAGAGTCATGGTGATGTCAGAGCCTGCAATGGCTTACTGGATGTGAGAACGTAACAAGAAAAAGCCACATTTAGTTTTGGACCTCAGCCAACAGTGCTTAAAGACATTTTACAATTAAGAACAAGCTTCCAGAAGCAAAATGAAAGTCAGCCTTGGTTTTTATGTATTCAGGCATTCTCATGTGTCTAATCAGAGAGGTTAACAAAGCTTTAACTGTACAGCCAATGTCACAGTCTGCACAAAATCACGTTACAATAACATTTTCAGTGTAGTTAAATGATTTAATCTTTGTTTCTTTAATAGCATGTGTGGAATTGATATTAAATGAAGATGAATATCAGACGGTGTTCATTTTAAACGAGTAAATATCAATTAAGCTTCTTGTTTGAGAGGACATTGATGTATTAGAATTTGTATAATAATTAATATATATATGTAAATTTGACTGCCAAGGTTGCCGTGAATTAACTTCAAGAATCCAATACAATTTAAAATTTAACCATTTCATTTAAACAAACTTTAAACTAAATATGGTATGGTAGGGTATCTGTCATAAATGACGAGATTGTCTAAAGGCCAGAAGGTTTAACGTGATATGATACAATTCCATAAAAGAACAAAAAATCTATTTATGAAATTTGAGATGGATAAAATCAGAAAGTAGTAGTTTTATAAACCCCCCAAAGTGCATTTCTAGGCAACTTTTGGGCAATGGAAGGAAACTTTCATGACATGCGTCTGGGTAACAAGCGGGGTATATTTAGGTATCTTTAGTTAAGCATGTGAGCATAGAGACATTTCAGGAGCTGAAAGTGTGATAAATTGACAAATAGTACTGGACAGAAAAAGGTGACAGGGCAGGCGGGGGGGGGGGGGTCATCTGACCTTTCAAAGCCTCGAACGAAACGCAAACAGAACACACATGTATGAAACTCTGGATATGAGATGCAAGTGTGTCCAATCAGACCTTAGCTAATTGTGAGTTCTGAACACTGTTGAGGAACACCACAAGTCGCAATCTGAAGTCGCAGGTGCATTTCAGCCACAAGTTCGCAAACGCGCCGGGCCTGAGCTGCTCTGCAGTAACGCGGCCGGCGTTTCCTGCAGATGAACGTGGCGGCTCTGACGTCAGCAGCACCCCTGACAGTCCTCAGCCACCACCCCCACCTCTGTGTCTGCTCTGCAGAAATGCAGACAAGGCTGTTTATCGTCAGAGCGTGTAGCCATAGTGACGTTATGAACTGAGGCTGGTTGTTGGCACTGGGAGGCTGTTTCCTCATGCAACGACATAAAGTGGAGTTATTGAATTTCACATCTAAGTAAATGCATACATCAAACAATAATTCATACCAAGCCTTTAATGTGATTAGTTTGAGGACCTGGATTAAGCCTCTTCCCAATCCTCTAATCCCACATGACAAAGTCAAATTGGCGTGACAGAAACGGACCGCAAATATTCAGTCCTGACCCAGCAGGAAACCAGCTTCCAGTCCTATCTACTCCACTTTTTTCATTTATTACTTAGAATTGAAGGCTAATTAATTAAGGTAACCATCCAAATCATATTTCCCACTAACAAAATATAATTGATCTGTGACGTTATGTTCAGCCTGGAGGTATATTAAGTGACTTTATTTAAGAATTGACAAGCAGACAGCATCAGGGGAGAAGACAGCCCCGGTAACATTGACTGAGGACAGTGACTCAAGGGAAACATCGCAAGGGACAGTGAGATCAGTCTGAGGTAAGGGAAACTGATCCTGGGACAGATAGTGGCTCTGTCCCAAACCAAAGCAATTAGTAAATCCAGTAAATCTCGGCAAGGTACAACACATCATCACTCATCAGCAGGATCCAGGACATGATGGCGTGTCTGACCTGATGATTGTATGTTCTTCATAGTTTTTCTTTATTTCACCAACTGCTCAGTGAGGGCCAGTGTTTCAGATAAGCGTGGTTCATACCATGGTCTGGTTATCCAGTCTACGGATGCTCATAAAACAAGCAATATGATACAATTTGAAATACAATATTAGTTAGCAAGCTAAGTTACTGAAGAGGTCAAAAGAGGTAACTAAGCACAACTGTGTAACTGTGACTTATCTGATGTCTCTGCTGACCAATTAGGTTCAAATATGTAAAAATTTGACTTACGTTATTTTGTTTTATAACACAATATATGACCACATACAGGTATATAATAACTTCATTAAACGTCCATTACATGATGTCTGACTTCTGCATTCTTTTTTTTAATACTCTTGACTAGTGTTTCGAGGTCTGTTTAACACTGATATGTGTCACAGCCGATGCCTCTGACTCACCGAGAGTCAGATATCCAATTAATTGCCCTCACGTAGCCACAGAGGCTCCTTTAAACAATCTCGTTTGTGCTTTTCAGGACAATAAAATACAAAGCACTGTCATTTAAACCGTGAAGAGCCTTTTCAAAGGCAATTGTTGATATTTTCAAACACTTCAGATGATAAATTACATTTAGCACCGTTATGGCAAATCTTTAGCAGTGCTTATGTCTCACACAAGACTGCATGAAGTTCTTATAAACCAGTTAGTACCACACCAGTTCTTCAAGGATACTTAATTAATTAATTAATTGATTAATTGATTGATTAACAGTTAATTTTCTATATTAATGTTTATTGTTTTCCTTCCAAGCAGGATGAAGTCATTGAGGAAGATGGACAATGAGTCGTGGGCCTGTGGTGCTGTGTGAAAACACTGAGGAGCGGAGTGTTTCCTGAAACGCGATGCTGATGTTAAGCCCTGACGCTAAATGACGATTAGACTGTCAGCAGAGCTGCATAACACACTCCGGTTTCTAGCAGTGTAAGTACAACTTCATATCCCAGGACTTTAAGCAGCGTGTTACATACTTCTTCATATATAAACACCCATAAAACCCAATCGAAACAAAATCATAGAAATTGTTTTAAACCAACCATAGTTTAAAACAAAACAATAAAGCAGTGCTGTAATCTGGTCTCTGCTACTTTACAAGAATGGATTGGACAGGAAAAAAAAACTCCTAAAAACAGTTGTGCTCCTAATCCGCCGTTCATAACTTGATGTGCTCACTCATCACTGTAATAAATCACCTCGTTTTTTATTAAAATTGTCCTTTTTAATACTTGGATGAATGACTCCTGTAGGATTAGCCATCTGGAAGAAACCCTGATAACACAAATATTTTAAGGATAAAGCTATATTCATTTTACCACACAGGTACCATGGATGCATATAAATCTGAGAATGTAGTCAGAGTAAAAACGTACAGAAGGATTTCCTAAATTAATATAGAAAACTTTGTTAAACTAGTCATAAAATTTGAGGTGACCTCTAATTCTTTGTTCTTTTGCTACTAAAGAGCCATTTCCACTCATTTTACATCAATTTTTGATGAAACTATACATAATATGCAATGAGAAAATAACTTCTCTAAAAGTACACATGGCATCTTTTAAAAATGTTTCCCAGGAAATCCACAGGTATATATTTACAACTGGCTAGAATGTTTCTCAGATTGTGCTGTATAGTCATTAATTGCACTAATTTGTTATGCATTTTAATTATTGTGCTCAGGGGAGTATGTCATAGGCGTGAACGAGCTTTCATTTTGTTGCAGCAAATTGAGACGAACCTTCTGCTTCTATTATTCTTGTTTGAGCTTTTAACAGAGTGGTTTAGGTTAAACGTCTTGCTGATGCATGGAAATTACAGTCCGATTTCCTGTTAAGCCTGGATCCTGCTATCATTAAAAAGTCCAGGGCCTTAGGCATCACTTCACACCAAGCTCACGCCAACGCACTCAGCCTAAACTTCGCTCACGTCCATGCAACACAAAGCCTTTTTTTGGCCCTCCACACATGCAGCTACGTCTCCATGTTTACATTCTGAATGTTTGTCAGGTAAAAACCAAGCAAAGAACATAAAGGAACGCCCTTAGAGCTGGTAGCATTGGCCCACAACACCAATGACAGCAACTAAGTAATTAATTAATATGTTAAAGTAAAAGGAATTGCACACCAGTGTTTCTCAGGTTTATCCATTACCGAGACAATCACAGTATAGCAAGTGAAGAGCCAAAATGTCTAAAATGTCTGCTTTGGCTGGAGTGCTGAGGCACGTTATTCTCCACCATGTCCCTCAGTGTTTTGATGCTTCTTGAATGGACGGATGTGATTGTAAGGCTATTAAAGTACGAAATGCACCTTTCATCCAAGGTTCGCATAAAAACGTAGCATCTGACAGGTTGAACAGACTTTTTTTTTGGGGGGGGGTAGAGTACAGACCTTGCCCATCAGAAAGACAGCCATCTCCAAGTTAATCCTTTTCATCTCCAATGTTCTCTTCTGAAACGAGTTTCCTGTCAGACGTCCCCTTTGAAAACCGAGCCAGATTCATGCCTGCTGCCCTCTGGTTAAATAATCTACTGGCACATTACAGGCATCTGACTTTTTGAATTGGTTCTGTTCTCGTGTCTTGCTGATTTCAGAGAGGTTTTCTTCTGAGCCCATGCTCTCCACTCCGCACGTCATTACGAGCCGTCCTTGCGCAGACATATTTGTGGGGGTGTCTCCACTTTCAGACTCGTGTCGGTGAGTTTCTGTGGAAAACTGACATTTTTTCCCCATTGCTAATTCACGTATTTTCTGATTTACATGTATACTCAACAGAGCTGGTCAGAAATTCTTTGTCTGGATTAGGAAATGTCTACATGATCCCTGAGTTTGGTGACCGCCTGATCTGCAGGCGAATTGAGACAGGCTTGTTATTACTCTGCTTGTGTGTCAGAACAGACTCTTAAATACACTGTAAAGTCATGCCGTCTCTAAACAGATTTCTACAAGGCTCCTGCTGCAGTAATGGGGGGGGGGGGGGTACAAAGTCTCTGCGTCAAGTCCTGAGAACATCAGCTTTACACGCATCAGCTTGCCTTCCCCGACACCTTCATCGGAAATTTGGGTGTGTGCACACCTGGACGTTGTTGGGTTAATGAACCTGACCTTGAGGGGGACGTGCCATTGAGTAGCCGTAAGGCACCCCTACTTTAGATGTCTATAAACGAGACGAACCCGGATCCGCGCTGCTCTCTGGTAAAGCCCCTGCACGTTTAAGTCATGATCAAACTCCTGAAAAATTGTGTCCTCTGGCACAGCAACAGATGGCTGGGTACAAATCAGCTCGCATAGCAACAACATCAGTAGTTGTAACGTACGGGATAAGTGGATGGATGGATGGATGAATGGATAAAAATGTAGGGCTTATTAATATGATTACAGAGGAAGTAAGTAGAACACAGAGTAATACAACTTTGAAATTTATTAAAAAGTCATTGCAGTACTGCGACATGTAATAATTTCTGATTTCTGTATTACAGTGGAGCGTGTCACAAGCTGAGGCCAGCTGTCAGTTTCACTTGGCTGGCTCGCCGCAAAAGACACGGGCATAGCATCATCCATTGCCGAAAAGCACAGCACCCATTGGCAGGGCAATAAATACAGAAGATAACCAGCACAGGAGCCCATATTCCCTTTGGCGATCGGCAGGTGTGTGGAGACGTGGCAGGGAGGCTGTAAAAAGCCGGTATAAGGAGATGTAAAACATGAAGACCGGGAGGAAGTCTGTCAGCTGACCTTCAGGACGTCTCGTACGTGGAGAGAGCACGGTTCACCTCTGCTACTGTAGCTGCAGAACTCCACGTCTCTAAGGTGCCAGACACCATGTTCCTCCTCAGTACCAGGGGAAATCAGGGTGTTGTGTTACCCCAACTATGAGCAACCAAAGACTGTCAACATCCCTGATGTCATATTTTAATATTAGGCTTGGCTTCTTCTCCTGTAATAGATAGTTGACGTGCACAATAAATATAATTCCATCGTGAAATAACCAGCATGTCAGTTTTATTGCAGTTAAGGTGAGTTAAAGTTACATTAAAGAAGTTCTGTGCTCCATGACATATTATGGAGATGTAGAAGTTGTACGTTGTTCTTAATCTAAACATTTAATTGTTTCAGGACAGGCTTTTGAGAAAAAAATTATTAAAAGTAAAAAAACACCCTGTCACCCTGTCCAGGAGAAGCAGCTGGGTAATGAATTAATGAAGGGAAAAAAGCAACGCAGAGAAGAGTGCGGAAACGCAGCACAACCACGGAAATAATAAAACACCAGAGGCCTATCGCCGTGACCACCAAACCAGAATCCGAAAACATGAAAGAGTACACGTTTATCTGGAAGAACGTTTCCCTGGATTACTGATGTCCTGTGCTGGGTGAATTGTGTGTGAGGGATGTCATGATTCAGAGACAGACAAACCCCTCCTCTGAGCAGAACCAGGCCTTTAGAAAACCTTTAACTGAGTTACCCTCTAACCTGGACGTCCTGAAGTAATCAGGTCAGAGTTGATAGCGCGGGCTAACCGTGTGCTGGCTCGCGTTGAGACGTAGCTTATCTTGCCGGCATACTGTCAGTTCCCATATATTGCAATTACTTTGACAGTCAAGGTCAACAAATGCTAATGGCTGTCACAAAGTCACTGACGATTTTCCTTCTATCTGCTCATGAAAATAGGATCTGGAGGGAGACAAATCATGTTCGTTTTACGTTTCCTCGGCTGATGTTATTTCGTGAAAATTCCATTAAAGTTCTGAGCTGGCAAAGCTAAGAAACCGAGTTCTACTTTTGTTGCATGTTTACTAAAAAAAAAAGAGTTTACTCAAGTCAGCATTTTAAAACTGGACCATTTCTACAAGGAATCAAAGTTTTGCATTTTTTCCATGCCACATGACTTTCTTTGAAACCTTACATAGCAAACAACAATGCAAATGTACTGCCATTAAAAACTGCACTTTACCACCGAAATAAGACGAGGTTTGCATGGTAGTCAACGGGTATAACCTGCAGTCTGGCCTTGAATATTGAAACGTCTGCTCACAAATGGTTTCGTAACTCACACTTGGACGCCTTTTCATGCTTCAAGGCTCCTGCACTCAATACCGGTTTGCCCTGAGGAACGCTGGGCATTGTTGCTTAACATGTGGCTGTATGGAAACCCGCATCTCCCAGGACAAATGGCAGCCTGAACTGGGCCTGACAGAGCCGACTCAAGGGCCTGCCTCAAGAGTGGGAGACGGTAAGACTTCTGTGTTGGATCTCAACATCAAGGACCTGTTTCTGTCTGTGTAAGTACAGACTCATTTCTGTGTTCTGCTGCCCTGTTGGTTTTACTTCCTGTTTTATCAAGAACTCTTTTTGCTTTGTGACAAAGCTTACCAGAATTGTTAAAATACATCCCCAACCTGAGGTAGTGAGGCAAGAATCCTTATATGAGTGATGCCTTTGTTGCCTAGGTGACAATGCCTCCATGGTGCTGTCTACCCACATGGGGCAAGGGGGACTGTGAACCTCCCAAAATGTATGCAAATAGCTAAAGCTCAGTTAATTATTTGGTCATTGGCTCTTTCAAGATTGGTAACCGAAAACAGACACAGCATCCCCACTAGGAGTGACAGACGCGTGTCACAAGGTTGAAAAAAACAGGTGTGTGCCTATGTGGGCAGAGCCACGTTATCAAAACTGCATGAAATGATTGGTGCACGGACAGCACATAACCCCGCCCTCAAATCTAGCAATTTATACAGTTAAACAAATTAAAAACATTGATTACAATTCTGCTCAGAAGACATGCAAACAAGCTTCCTTAATAAGTATATACTTTATATATTTTTAATAATTAAAATGTTATTTTTGAGCTTTTTTTTCTTCATTGAGATCAGCTGCTTTATATTCTGTCAATTTACATGAAAGTCAATGTTCTTACACAGACGTGTTTTCTTAAAGTTTTTTTCTGAATTTTGTTCTGCACAGTTTTGCATAGGCAGGATTTTAAACAGACGGGCATTGGCTGCTTAAAGGCCGCTGCAGGAAGCCACACGCTGGGAAGCCAAGGACACAAACAGGTGATCAGAATAACTATGAAAAAACTGCAATACCTAATCACACACACACACACACACACACACACACACACACACACACACACACCATCCCCCAGACCCCTACCACGCCCATCCTCCCCCGCCCCACCCTGCCACACAGCCTTTAACACTCTCTACCTGATGAGGGCAGGCTGTGACTGTTTTCCCTCTCAGCAGAGAGCAGGGAATTGCGCCCACACCCACACTCGCACCGCCGAGCACCGCTCTGCCTCCCCAGATGCGTCACTGGCATGTTTTCTGCTTAGTCTTTAACCCAAACAGCGAACAAGGCCGATGGAAGATTTAGTGAGCAAAGCTCTGAATCCCTGTAAAAATGAAAAGCCTTCAGCAAATTATATTGACCTGCACCAACGGGCATTAATCTTGTGCAATATCACTCGGTTTCACGTTGAATATGCATAATTTTTTTTTTAAAGACGGCTGAGTTGGGCATCGTGAGGTTACGGGTCTTGTGGGGGTTAGGCCTTCTCTGGCCATTTGCAATAAGTAAGCACTTTTAACAAAACTGATTGCTCTTCAAAAACTGACAGGCTGTGAAAAATGACCCTGCTGTGGAACGTGTTGGCATGGCGACACCTGCATGCTCACCTTCACACACGTGGGTGTCAGCGGCCTTGAGGAGGTGGCCTTTAAGCCTCACGTCATCAATGTGTGATTTGGCCTTGGGGGGGGGCTAGGGGGCTATTGCACGCTGAGTCTGTCTGAGGACCCAAAGTGGCTTCAGTGTCCCAAAGATAGTCCAGCTGTCAGTGGAATAAGCAGGCCGAGGTCACTTTCATGCACAGCCTACACTTTCTGTGTGTGTGAGTGTGTGTGTGTATGTGTTGGGGGGGGTTCTGTGCCCCCATCACCCCCTTTTCCCTCTCTCACCCCCAAAGGCCATCCTCTGTTTCCCCTCTGCCATCTGTCCCAGTGAGGAGCTCTGTTGCTCCCAAGTCACATTTACAATTCAAGGAGGCGCATCCTCGCTCCTGCTGTGAGCGGCCCACTGCCAGGCACGGCTCAAAGCGCCCCCCGCCCTGACAATATGCCAGGCTACTGTTATAAAATACTGAGTCAGGAAATACCCTGTTAGGGGACACTGACATTCACTTGTATTTCTATGCTGCATTAGGCTGGCACCCTGTCTGTGTTGCATCCTGCCTTTCTCCTGAAAATACATTCCAGGCCTCCTGTTACCCTGTCCAGGACGTATCCTGCCTTTTTCCTCGGATAGGCTGCAGGCCTCTTATGACCCTGTCCAGGGTGTATCCTGCCTTTCTACTGGGATAGGCTGCAGGCCTCCTATGACCCTGTCCAGGGTGTATCCTGCCTTTCTACTGGGATAGGCTGCAGGCCTCCTATGACCCTGTCCAGGGTGTATCCTGCCTTTCTCCTGGGATTGGCTCCAGGGTAACTGTAATCCTGTCCCACAGGTGTCAAATGAATGTGTGTATCTATGAATAAATGAATTGCAGAATGTTTTGCACATACTGTACGGTTTACCTCAAGGTTAATTACAACAAATAGGTCTCTGTGAAAATGGATGCTGACAATTTTTAGGAAGATAAAATAAACTTTCTGCAACGTAGGAAAAGATTCTCATGCAGTATCTCTGATATAACTTACATTCCACTCCATGTTTCGTGTGTACGCTGATCTGAAAAAGCGTAACCCTCGAGGTAAGACGTTAACATTGATTGAAATATGTGTATCTTTGTGAGACGTCATGTGTGTATGCACACAGAGACATGCTGATGAGATCATGACTGACAGTTCACTTTATGTAATAGGACGCTGAAAAAGATGCATCGGGCCACATTAGCTTACTCATCGCTCTTCCTGAATAGTACTGCAGAAGTAGTTACCAGTTCTTGTTCTTCCAGAGACTTAAGGGCCATTAATAATTTAACCACATCAGTGCCAGCACTGATATGTAACCTTCATCAGAGCCACGTCTCTCAGGCTTCCTGTTTGTGGCTCCGCAGATGACCAGGTTAAGAGGAGGGCATCTGTAGATGACCGTGTCAGGGAGGTGTGATGCTGTGACAGTCCCCTGACGGTAGCAGCCAGGAGTTGCCACTTTACCTCCAGCTCTGTGCAGCTGCATAGACTGTGCTATCATGGACTTGAGTTGAGGAGACAGTAACGAGCAGGGAGATACCAAATTAACAATGCCAGTCCATGGTTTGTATCAACCCAGCCAGGCCCAGCCCAGCCAGGACTAAAAATGATCATATTAGGGGGACAGCACAGGTAGGACAGTTTGGAGACAAAGTAAGAGAGACGAGACTTAGATGGTTTGGACACGTGCAGAGGAGGGATACAGAGTATATATGGAACAGAATGCTGAGGATGGAGCTGCCAGACAGGAGGAGAAGAGGAAGGCCAAAGAGGAGGTTCATGGACGTAGTGAGGGAGGTCATGAGAGAGGTTGAGGTGACAGAGGAAGCTGCAAAGAAAAGGTTGGCATGGAGAGGGGTGATCCGCTGTGGTGACCCCTAAGGGAGCAGCTGAAAGAGGAAGAAATCCAAGGTTTGTATGAAGGTATCACCAGTATCTGTCTGAATGCTCAAAACAATAAAAGCCAATGCTAGTTTACATAACAATGCCTTTCAGAGGGACATATCACATCTTTAATATTAGTGGCATCAAAACACTGATGATGTTGACGTTAGCAAGCCAGTTTCAGAGTCGAGCCATCTGTTGAATTTCACCATAATTTTTCACATCGCTTCTGTGGCACCGATACAATTTCGAGGGATTATCTCGGAAAAATAAAAGATATATAAAGCACTGCCATTGCATTAAAGGCACATATTCTCTGTGCGGATGCGAGTTTAACATTACCTAGCAGCTTCTCTTAGCCTTCGAGCTTAGAGAAATAATGCAACCGTCATGAATTTGGGATGACTGTACCTGTCAAGTTCACAAGCAGAAATGCACCATCCATCCCAGTGCCTACATACCACTGACCGCTGTGTCTGTAGCTACTGGGCCAGCTCATGCATTTCTTCATCCCATTAACATATTGCCTTGACAGAACAATTACTCTTTAATTTCAAACGACTGGGAAGTTCTCCCAGCAGACCTCAGGGTTTAACAGCACTTAAACGCTTATTTCTGACTTTGTTCATGTGCCCAGGGCTCTGCCAACACTCCCCCATAGGATTTCCCCCTAAACTACAGTACAAATTTTTATAGCCCACCCTTCATTGTCTTCTGGCTTTTATCACTTTGATTTTTGAATGGTTGAGCTGCATAGTGTCATGGCATGCTGCTTTGCGTTACCTTGATAAAAGGAAAGAAGCAGTTAATATCAGGCTGATTTCACTGCACCCCCCACCCCCCACACACACACACACACACACACACACACACACACACACACACACACACACACACACACAAGGAACATAAGAACAACTGAAATATGAAGTGTATGAGGAGTTTGGGCGATGGTAAAATTTCAGCACTACTACTGGGTGGGGTGTTAGAGAAAAGCTGAGCAGAATTTTAAAATGTGGGCTAAAATCACAGCTTGTAAATACCATTCACGTTTGCTGTTAAAGCAACAGCTGTTTGGGATACAAATGTGTAGGAAAATTCAGCCCTCAACATGCTGTGGTGTCTGCCTCCATTTGAAGTCATAACCTGGGCAGCAACCCAGTCATTTCAGCAGGTGTGTCACATGAAAATCAGGTAGTGACTGAAACAGAATCCCAACCGCCAAGCCCTCCAAGAGCAGAGATGTCCAATCTGAGTGACTGCTCCGAGCGAGGGTGGAAGAAGAACAGTGTTGTACAAATTCAGGTGGCAAACAAATTAACAAACAAACAAGCAAGCAAACAAATAAACAAACAACCTGTGCCCCTGTTTCTATACCAACACAGCAAACACATGCAAAGACACGTAAAGAAGAAGAAACACCCTTAGACCATCTGTGCTGTTTCATTCTCCATACAGCAGCAAGTTTAGAAATTTAATTTAAATGTACAGAATCGGCAGGAGTGTCAATACATCTGGGCTACCTACACACCAATACATCTGGGCTACCTACACACCACTTCAAAAACGCTTGCACTTAAACTCTTACACATACATCTGTTCTTTTGTTTTAAATGATCGTAAATTATTGTTTTTCTGTTAACGTTCTGTCATGCCATTTAAGCAAATCGCACTCATCGCTTGAGAAGAGAACCCGGTTTTCAAAAAATTTGCACATATTTTAAGAATCGAAACAGATATTGCCTGCAAATTTGAGGCTCTGGGCAATGTCTGAAATTGTTCTTGTTTTTTTTTTCTGTTTGTGATGACCAAACACATTCGATGTCCTCAACATAATTTGCATGAAATTCTTGAAAGGAATAACCGAAGCAGAATGCTCACAACTAATTTACATTTGGTATTAAGGAAAACAAATAAAAGCAATGAAGCACCACTGGGTGTTATGGTGGCTTAATGAACATCATTTCTGGACCAGCTTTCTAAAGACATACTTTGAGAATGAAGTGGTCTGTACTTGAGTGTGCCAACGTGTAGGTGAGTGAGTGTGTGTGTGTGTGTGTGTGTGTGTGAGATCATCCCGAATGATGGGCTACATTTCCAGGTCTGTCCTGGATCAGCGCAGAGCTAATTGGATAAGCGACTTTTGAAAATAGATGGACAGACACACTGACTCCGGGAGAAGGCGAGAGAATGTGAGACGTCCGGCCCGACTCGGTGCAGGAGAGAGAGGATAATAAAACACAGGTGAAGGCGACAGGCCAGTCAGAGGTCTATTTAATGTGGTTAACAGCTGTCTTCTCCTTGCCAGAATTACAGTGCAGTGACAGATGCACTTCTTTAAACAAGCAGTGACAGCATATATGCAAACCACAAAGTGCTTCACACTAAGTATAAAAGTGAAAAGGCACATTATCTAAATGCTAAAGAACGCATTATGTTCTGGTACAAAAATAAAATGTAAAAGACATATCCCACAGATCATTGTGGAACAATGAAAAGTGCTACGTTAGCCTAAATTATTTACATCGGCCAAACTGCAAGAGAATTGTCTGACGTACAGTTTTGCTCAATAACGATACAAAACCAAGCCAGTAGATGTGAACGCTGACAAATGTTTTTTCATATTTTAACTAGTCTTGCTCATGCTTTCCCATCAGTCACTGCAGGCTGACTAATCTGCGGTCCCTCGCTTTTTTTCCCTTGATGTGACCATCAGCCGTGGACTTGGCCGCTTCGGAGCTGTCATCACAACACATCCTTCACCCGCATGTAAACCGCCACAACGCGCCACCGCCAGACGAAGACAGGCAGTAGTGGCATTTTCCCTGAACACTCGTCCCGTGCCCAGATTTTAAATGGTCTGGCACAGGGATGGTTTGCTGGTTACCCATGGTGATCCATGACTGGCTCTGCGGTCCAGTTCATGATGTTGTATCCGCAGCTCTGCGGTGCAGTTCGTGATGTTGTATCCATGGCTCTGCGGACCAGATTGTGATGTTGTATCCCCAGCTCTGCGGTCCAGTTTGTGATGTTGTATCCATGGCTCTGCGATCCAGTTTGTGATGTTGTATCCATGGTTCTGGGGTTCTTGAAGTTGTATCCATGGCTCTGCGGGCCAGTTTGTGATGTTGTATCTGTGGCTCTGGAGTCCAGTTTTTGGTGTTGTATCCATGGGTCTACGGTCCAGTTCGTGATGTATCTGTGGCTTAATTAACTGCCTGCCCTGACTCACCCCACAGCTTTTCATCGTTACACTTGAAGGTATTCGTCATTGCTGTGACAGCTCAAGAAAAGGAAAAAAGAAAAAACTCATTTCCAGTGCCACATGGATGTATCAGGGTCTATTATGTGGGCACAAAAATGTTTTAGGACTCTGGACAGTGAAACTCGTTTCTCTCAACTCATTTGTGTATTAACAATTCTGACATTGCTCTGGAGTTTGGCTGCTTTGCTTTTACTTATGGACAATGGTCTGGTGAAAATCAAACATTCCACTCTGGAAAACTTAATGTGCCCCCACCCTCCCCACCCCAAACACACACACACACACACACACACACACACACACACACACACACACAGTGATTACATGTGCTAGTCCACTCTCCAAAAGGTTAAATGCCAGACCCTTTGTGAAGCCCTTGCTCCTCACACACACCACGCACTGCCAGGCTTCCAACACACAGCTATTCAAGGATTTTGCAGGATTTGGAAGGACAACAAGAAGACATCAGGTGACTCACCATCTGATGTGTGATTGGTTGAACAGCTGTCTCTCTGCCATACGGTTGGTGGCTTTGACAATCTACTGGCTTTCCAAAGAACCACTGTCACATGTCACTGTCACAGTAATGTTCTGTACTGTTCGAATGCTCGGTTGTAACAGCAGTAATATTATGAGTATGTTCTCATGTCATAATGCGTAACAGTTCCCAGCCTGTGCAAGTGAAAAGTAATAACTTTTTATGTGTGCAATGTCTTATGGGATCTTATGGGTTGGAAATACCTTGGACATTCCTATATTGGTCTCAAGTTTTATCAAACTGAAACACTATATAAAATCCAAAAGCTAAATAAAAAATAATAATTAAGAAAAGCATTATTTTTCCTATATATATTTCAATTCAATTCAATTCAATTCAATTCAATTCAAATCAAATCAGTTCAATTCAATTCATTTCAGTTCACATTATTTTTATACAACACCTTTTACAACAAAATGGACATGATGCATTTTAGAGTTATTGACATGAGACAGAAAAAGCAAAAGGAATTATCTGATGAGACAGAGGGAAAGTAGAAGGAATTAATTTTCTTTGCACTCTCGAGAGTGAGTCATGAAGTCATTTGCATTTAAAGAGAGAATCTTCCTTCTGTTCTTCACCACATGACAACATCGCCCTTGGTACCAAACATCTAACAACCCAATTTATATTCTCCTTAGTCAATAAGTCTATTCCATAACACCTAACAAAGGCTGTGGTTGGTCAGACATCCACACTGTCACGGGTGGGATTATTAGCTCGAATTCGTGCCCTGCGCCACTTAGGAAATTAGGAAAGTTAGGAAAGAAAGACAGAGCCGTTAACCTCAGGCACAAATATCCCACCTTCTTAATTAACTGTGACGGAGCTGCTCCCTGCTGTGAGGGCGGAAGCAGATACCAAGGCCTTAGATCCTGTGTGGATCAATTGGAATAGATTTCTTTTTTTTTTACAGCGCATTGGGCAAATTCTGTCAACCTGACACTTTTCTAATTGAAGGTGTTCTGTGGCTTCTTTAACCATCACTTCACCGTCCCTGCATTCTCGTGCAATCTGTATCTCCTCGGTTACTGTGGCAGCCTAATCTGGCAATTAAACAAAAGGGCCGAGCGTTTCTCTGGGGTGAGGCCTGTAACAGCAGAGCTGGTGGCCACATGCTAGTCTCCTCTGACAGAGGTACAAACCCCTTTCTTTTCTCAGTAAGCCGTCAGCAGGCCAGCCCTGTGTTTACGGTTCTCATCTTAATCAGGCATTCACACCAGCGTGCATCATTTACCCTACAGTTAACAGGGAGGCTTTGGGGGCGTGCGTGGGGGGCTCAGTGAACGGCCGGGAGCCTCGGTGCTTTGTTTTTTTTCTAAAACTCATATTCAATCTCGACTCACTGAATGCTATGGAGGACAGCTGACGTTTTGTTAGCTCAGTATCACCTTGCTGCAGTAAATGACAAATGTATTTATGTTCTTCATTTTATTTTTTGTGGCGTGCCCCCCCTCTCCTGGCCCCCCCACAACCCCTCCTTGCATTCCACCTTGTTTACCTGACAAGCCAAGTGTGACTAAAGAAAATTCCCACCGCCAGAGGTGGGATTTGTGGGAGTATGTGGAGGGGGGGGGGGTCCCAAACTGCTTTAAGGCTGTACTCTTCCTTCCTCGGCCCCCAAGGTTTAATTATCATGTGCAACCTAGTGTAGATGAGCACCGCCGATTCACTCAGTGAACACCGTGCAGGGCGAACAATAACTTTTCTGAATTTTAAATGTTTGGTGCTAATCCCACGGTAATCTGTTAATTTCAAATTTCCATGTTTAATTCCTGAAAAATTTGTAAATTAAAGGTTTAAAACACTAAAAGGTGTGTTAATTTTATTTATCCATGACACATTTAATTTTGAAATGAAAATGTTTTTCAGTGGTGCTGTTCTCTGTGTTATATTTACTTCTCAAGGTTTGCTCTCTGCTTGTGGTCTTTGGAGCCCGTATACACTATTAGTAGTTTTGTGTTGTCATTTTGTGTTTTTTTATGTAGCACCTGGTGTCCTGGGGGAACATTGTTTTGTTTCACTTTGTCCTGTAACAACTGTGTACTTCTGAAATGACAATAAAACCATTACATTTAGTCATTTAGCAGATGCTTTTATCCAAAGTGACTGACAACACTACCCTGTCCTATCCTTGATACAATTACCCTAGTCCACAATCTGTCCCAGGAGGAATCTGGATTAAACACGTCATACTAGATTGGATGCCCCTCACTTGTTGAATAGGTACATACACATGCATACACGTGCACACACACGTTAAGTGTAATTACGCTCTATGGAACAATCTGGACCGAACAGCTGCACAGAGAAAATCTGTAATACACACAGATCTGAAAGTCAAGCCCATGGCCTTATGGGTGTGCCACCTAGTTGACGTTCTTAACATTTACGGGTTGTAATGCCTGAAAAAGGTACTGTTAAAGTCACCTTGTGTCCAAAATCATCAGAGTGACCCTCGCAAACAATTACTTTCTTGCGTTGGGACTCTTATCTGATTTGAGGTCGTACTTATACTAAATAAGATGCAACGTGGGACAGACAGCCGATGGTCTGTCATTCCAACCAATGGCCTGTTTAATTGGCTAAATAAATAAATAAGCTGACATGCCATGGCTCTGCCTACGAGAGCCGTGTCAATGCTACGCCTCGGACGCAGTCTCTGCAGAGCCTGGCGTGACAGATCTGTGAAAGAAAAACAGCCCCTGGACTCCCGGTGGGCACTCCTACGAGTGCCACACAATGGAAGGGAAGGAACGATGGGAAAAATACAGCTACTCTGAAATAAATGATTTATGCCGCACCCTACACCGCGGAGGAGCGTGACTGCAGCCTATACAGCCCCGTGCTGGCAATGGAAATAAATCTGCTTTCGGAAACAGGAACACACATATGTGTGTCAGATAGCGACACGGTGCAGCGGGATGAAGACGTGTCAACAGAACAATGCAGAAAATATATAATAATATAAACACAGGGAATCACATGATCGCAGCATCCTCTCCAGTCGAACACACTGAGCTTCCCGAAATTAGCATGAACAGCGTGCTCTGGGAGCACAGACAGATAACTCATGGCTGTTAGGCATTAAAAACACAAGCTGGAAAATGAGCCCAGTATTCGGGGGAGTGAGCTTATACAGGGAATGGAAATGTTGTGCTCAGCATTTACTCTGGATTAGTAAATATTAAGGGTTTAAATATTCTGAGGGAAGAGATGTAAGATTGCTTTAAAATGTGCTTTTGAAAAAATGAGAAATGATCGCAAGCGTGACGTTCATTCATTTGTTCTTCCTCTGTTGTTGTTCAGCCAATGACAGCGAGCTGTGTACAGTAAAAACCCAATAAACTGTTTAATGTATTGTCATTTATATGGGTGTGAGGGGCCGGTCTTCAGTCATGTCAGCACATCACATCACTTTTAAGATGGCTTATCCATCCATGCGTCCATCCATCCATCCATCCATCCATCCATCACTGGACTTCTGAGCTCAGAAATCCTGCCATGCGGACTCCTGTGGATTAATTTGCTAGGATTGTCAGCTGACCTTTGACAGGGTTAGTGCTGGTAAACCCCTGTCTTCATTTGCTCCAGTTATTGTGCCTCATGTCGGGGGGAGTGAGTTTGATGGGGATTTGGGGGGAGGGCTTAAGAGCAGAGGGGCTAGAAGGTGAGAGCGACTCTCTGATGAGCGTCTTTGCAGATCAAAAGGACGGCAACTCGGGAGAGGGTAACAGCAGCCCTGAACACTAGATTTAAGAGGACCTAGAACCTCCAGGGCATCTGGAGGTATGACTGAGATCCCCCCACAATTCGGTAACTGTTCCTCTGGGTTGACGATACACTCCGTTGGCTTGATAACTAATTAATGCTCTAGCTGCTGGCTTAGAAAAAATCTCCCTTATGTTAAGTATTACAATTTCCTATACCTGACCAACCTGCAACCATCCAATGTCAACACAGCTGTCCTGGTGTATCATTCATAAACATAATGGCTTGTAATTAACTTGAGACCAGTTAGAAGAGAGAGAAAAATCAAAACCAATCCATGCTGGCCAATAATGAGGCACCTTGAGTACAAGAGGTGAGGTTTTGTTATCGATTTGCCTTTGAACATTCATCACGCAACATGTAGGGCCCACCTCCTTAAGGCTGATTGGATATTGAACTGTTCCTCTGCTCCGCCTCTTTCTTGGTTACACGGCAACCAGACAGAGACCCTAAGCACCCCTGGGGACCACATGCTAGGTCAGCACCAATATGAAAATGAACAAAACAGGGGAAATGTCTTTAGATGTATGAGCACTCACAGGGAAGTATACACAAACATACAGAGAACACAATGTAGTTTTACACAGATGTACAAACATGCGAGCTCTAATTTAGTAGTTGCAATTTTTCTTTCATTTTTACAGATCTTAGTCTGAACTGCTTCTGCTTAACTTCAGTGGTTTTTCCCGAGTATTTTTTCAGTGCTGACTAGCATACTCACTGGTTTCCAAATGCCAGGATAGCTACTAGCCAAACTATAGTTGTGTGTGAATACTCTAATTTGAAAAAGGAGACAGGTACTTACAGTTATATCACAGGTAATGCTTTGTGATGTGTTATAGACTACAGCTGCTGCGCCCACTTAACACGGAGTCACAGATGTCCGTGTTAGAAATGAACGTGGCCAACTTGATCTTCTGATTCTCAAGGCAATGTGACATTTATGGGCCAAAGGCCACCATGCTGATTATGACCTTTTCACAGTAAGGGTACATTTCTCTGTATCCTAAGTTGCAGTCCTTAACATCCATAGGAAAACGAAATCCCTATTAAAACAGAAAAATTTTTACATAGAATGATTCACTAACAAAAGGACGTTTTATGGTTGCACTGAACTAACGGCGGTTAGCTGGCAAATCTTTGGAGCCATTTATTTGCAGCAACACCAGTATACAAAGGAAAGAGGAGAGAATGGATCGACAAAACATTTACAGATGGTCCCCAAGTTACGATGGTTCAACTTATGATATTTCGATCTTACGATGACTGTAGCATTATGACAAAATTGTAACAATATTTTAAGTTTTGCATGGAAGGCAAACATAGCAGCATATGCGGTACGACAGATTGGGAAGGTGCCAGGATGTACGCATCTCCCACCTTGTGAGACGCCTCACTCTCTCCAGCGATCGACACAGTTCAGTTGTCTCAGTGTTGGAGCGTGTATTTATTTTGTCTCAACTTATGATGTTTTCAAGTTACGAAGGGGTCATCAGAACGCATCTCCATCCTAAGTCAGGGACTACCTGTAACTTTGGAAACATGCTCAGGAAATGGTTCCCACAACAACAGCAAGTTATTCATCCTTGTGCAGTCAAATGTGTTAAACAGCTCCAGAGTACATTGGCATCCAGTCCTGACCTCCTCAGGTCTGACACTGCTGAGCAGGCCTCTCCCTTTAACGGCGGCTCCCTTCATTCTTAATTCCCCAGCAAGAGCCCACGTGATCTGCCAAATGGGCACCTTCATCAAGCTGGGCCACAGACCGTGGCACCTGACGACAGCTCTACCCGCAAAAACTGGCATGTTGGCCAGTGCAAGACATGATCCACCAAAAGAGGAGAACAGCTCCATCTGTGTCCTTCACACTGAACTCAGCTGGGAACTGTGGAGCAAACCAAGTGTGACCGCATCTTTTCTTTTCTCCAAAGATGGAATATTCCACACGTTCCTTCATATATGTGTACATGTAATTACACATACATCCTCTGAGACTGCTTGGCAAAGTCAGCGTATCAGACTTATTACCTTTCAGGCTTGCATGTTACATGTTACACAAGACTTACTATTTTAATACAGCCTTTTGTAGAAACAATAACTGAACAAGCCATAGGGTCCAATATATGTTTTTTTTTATTGACAAACAAATTTAATACCTATAAAGCACTAATACAAATATGATAGAAGTTATTCTCATATACGTAATTGAATTATTTAAGCATATAAAAAAATGATAAAATGTTGAAATAAAACAGTTCCGTTCAAAATAACAGGTGTTAGATTTTATGCTACCAACAAGAGAATAATTATTTTCAGCTTTCAGGTTTTCTTTGATATAATTGTCTTTTATGAAACCCGCTGCTTTCACAGTGACCGTGAAAAAGTCCGGACCTGATCCTCATGTCAAAAGGGAAATGCTTCACTGAGTACTTGTGGGAGTAAAATTACTTCAGGGGTGTAAAAATCCTGAGTAAAGCTACTCAAATTAACAGGAAGAGAAAATGGCTCCTGCTTAGTGAAGCGTGTTATGTAAAAAAACAGGAAACGTTTACATATCCACGGTTTAGTGGTCCAAAAGCCAGGGCAGGATATTTTATTGCTGCTGGCTCGGTAGTTCGTTTGACAGAATCGTGGAGAAGGACCAAACTCCCAGCATAGCTTTCTCTCTCACACACACACACACACACACACACACACACACACACAGAGCCCTCTGGCTAAAAACTATTAAAAGGCCTCATCGTGGGAGATTGTCACGCTTTACCAGGACGTGTCCACAAAACAGACTGCCCTAGTCATTTCACCACAAGCAGGCCATTGTGTTTCACACCAGCTCTGGCCGTGATTGGCTGACCTCGGTGTCCATGTCCTGAAAGGGCAAAGGAGCCCCCCAATCACACGTCAGATCCTATCACCTAGCAGCTGGCAAAGGCAGGAAACAGAGGCGTGACCTCGACTGACCTTATTGTTGTTCTGTGCTAAAGACTCTGTTTCTTTTCACCCAGGTGCTCCACCTGAACTGGCTCAGGTACAGACACGGCCTATTTAAAGCTTAATTAAAACAGTCATTCTTTCAAAGAGCTATTGAGAATATGGACATATAGGACAAACTGAGGAGGAGGTGAGTAGTGGTGTATACCCACCATTATTTTCTCATGTTTCTTGTGTATTATTTCTTCGTTTTTATATCTGGAGCACATAAACTGCAAAAGCATTTGATGGCCCCATCTTACAAGCACAACTGAGAAAATCATAGTAAGCTATCATGGTTTGCTGAACAATACAAGTGGCTGTTTTGACCATCAAAAGCAGCATCATGTCTTCCTTTAAGATGACCCTTAAAAGCCTGAGTGTGTGTGCGTGTGTGTGTGTGTGTGTTGGGTTCATTTGTCTTTATAAAAGAAAATGATCACAGAATTCTGTAGAAGGCCCTGCCAGACTTGTCCAGGTGTATAATATTTACCTGCTAACAGTGAGTTATGGCTAACCAAAAACAGAGATGGTGCATGATCTAAATCTACAGTTATAATTAGAACAGATCACAGTTGTGTCGCTTCTCTGTTGGATAATGACATGTCTTTGGTGCAGAAATAAATACTCAGCGAACCAAATTTTCCAAGGACAGCAAACTGAGGTGGACAGAATGCCCAGTCTTGTCAAAAAAAAAAAAAAAAACTGAGCTCCACATGTATTTTAAAAATGACAGCTTAATGTTTTGTTTATAGAGCAGGCTGATTTCAGTTAGTTTTCTTTTCTCAAGATACATTAATGACCCATTTGGTGTCTGTGTGAGATTCTGGGTCCAGTTGGTTCGTGATACTAAACGGGCCAAGAGCCTGCTTACTTATGTATGCGCTCTGTGAATATGTTTTTACTTGTTCAAACGACACATCTGCTGATGCAGTCGCTGCATTGTAGACCGCTAAAAATGACACCAGCTCTGTTTTAAAACGTGCTTGATACATAATGCAGAGAGTTGTCAGCTAGCACGCTTTTTTATGCTAACAAGAACATTTCACTAAATATATATATATATATATAGTCATATATAGTCTGAAAGAGTCAGTCACACAATAATACGTAGAACATGAATACCCCTGTCCCACAATTCCATTGTCTGTTGTTTGTGTATGCGTTCATGTGTATTCTTGTTCAAATTAAACCAAAATTATACCTGACGAAATCAGGTCCAAAAATGCAGAAAAGGCCCTGATGGGAAAAGGCGGAAGTAAACAAAAGCATCTGAACATGGTTTTTATTTTTTCCATCTTTTAACAGTAGACGTAAAGCGAATGAAAATTTTTATGCTGTCAATTTTTTCATTAGCTTTTTACTTGGAAGCGTGTTTCCAAGGTCGCTAAAACACAAGCGGTGTTCACTTTCACTGCAGTGTAACTCAGAACCTGACAAAAATCGAACTCATTCCTATATAAATGAAATGCCCCCCCCCGACCCCATCTTTCTCCTGGACATTTATTTGCATTGGCCACTTTACCAGCAGCGTGGAATGTGAAATATCACACACCTTTGCCCTTTGTCACACTCTGTCCCAATGTAGTAGTTCTGCCGTTTTAAGCATGCTTGGTGCAGTACTTGCTCTGGGAGTATGTGATGAGAGGCCGCAGTTACGGCCCTGCCCCGAGCTTCACACCACAGCCAGCAGTGCAAACACACTTCTGACCGGGTGCGTGCCACAAATTCTAAAGTATATTAGAGTTTATATCTGTGCTGAGAAAGCAAGAGTTCACAGATAACTACAAAAATGACTCACTGTCACGGTAATCCGTCTATCAGTCACTTACTGAACAAACCGATCTTCGTCATGCGCGTCGACGCGGCTCTGCAGCCGCCCGTCTTAATTTGTCAGATGTGGAAAAACTCCGGAGTGCATTTCTGACCCTGGCATCACTCGCTCTCTCTCATACCCTTTTTTTGGACCATGTTGCTCCTATCCAGCTCAAGGGAAGCTTACTGAAAAACACAGAATGATCTTCTCAGGCTGCCAGACCTCAGGTTTCAGTGTTTAAGGTTTCACCGGCGTTAGGCTCTCCGACAGGAGCCCGAGTTACGCTCGACGGCACATGGGTTTGTTTTTGAGGGCAGCAAACAGCGCTCAGAGCTCATTATAGCCATCGGTCTGACACACTGGGGGTTCGTGAACCTTAACAACCATTCGACCTGCTTCTTGCTTATTTATTCATTTGTATGTTGTTTTACTAGATTGCCTCTCTGATTAAATTGCACACAATTTCCTGTCTAGCTTCTCTCTTGATGGCATCCTTCAAAAAGTCCCTTTGTTTGTGAAATCAAAAAGCACCAAGATCATTACTGGATCCATAAGGGCTGGAGGTATAATGACAGTCCTGTGGACCGTGCACTCATCCGAGCTGTCTGAACATCTCAGGTAGGTATGTACTAGACTGAGGGTAGTGTACAGGTAGGCTCTTCACAGAAATCTGTACCTTTTAGCATTCTTGAAAACGCTGAAGTCCCATGTGATAATTCCCACACATTTGCAAAAGAGGTTTTCACACCTTCGGTAGGAGTGGGAAGGTATCTGTAGGTTTTCCAGGCAGGCAATTGCTAATAACAAAATACTGAACTGTCATGGCTAAACTGTCCATAACACGTTTATGCAGAAGGTTGAAGGTTCAGGTGGTGGGTGATGGACAGGATAAAGCCATTGTTTAGAACAAAAAAGAAAAATAAACCTGGAATCAAGTGATCAATTTAGGATTCTGGTCGAAGTGAAGGTTTATTGTGCTTACAACAAAATCAATAGCGTAGTGGAGAGGTTCACATTTCTTTTAATGAGATGCCTGTTGGCTGTAGAATTCAGCTAGCTGGGGTAAACGACATGCCTCCGTAAGCAGTAGCAGATTTAGCTAGGCCTTCAGACGTACACACAAAGCAAGGCAAACCAGCTGCGTTTGGGACTCGGCTCGAGGCCCTAAAGCCGACCGCTAACTTTGGAAAAAAAAAGGGGAGAGAGGGGAGAAAATGTGCCCTGACCCTGACTGACCCCGACACACAAAGCCAGGGAGGCCCAAGAAGCGACTAATTAATCGCAGCCCCCCCAAAAGCCAGATATTCCCAGATACCGAAAGAATTAGCGTCACAAGGCAAACTCCCAGGAGGAAGCTGGGGGAACTTTAGACTCGCATTAAATGCGACACACGCAGAAATCAAAGACGTGAAAGTAGCAGAGAGGGTTAAGATCTCAGAATAAACACCTGCATTTTAGTCACTCGGGAAAAGAAACAAGACAAGCGCAATCTCACTGTCAACCCGTTGACATGTTAGAAACTGGGGTCAAATGTCCCCTCCCAACACATTTTAGCCTCTACTCTGATTGGTCATTGTTCTTCAAACATGGACTCTAAGTGGCCAGCCCCTCCCCTACACCCTGCTTCCATATCTCATTGCAAACGGCATGGAAATATGCTCACTCAGAGGTGCTGCATAAACCGCTGAAGCCTGCACGCTCAATTAATCAATCAAACTTTATTTCTTACCACATGCTTTAACAAGAACGCTGTCCCAAGGCACTTTGCAGCGAATATACAGTTACTTATCTACAGTTCATCCAAAAACTAAAATTAACACAATCTGCCAATATTCTACAAAAAAACGGAGTACTTTTTAAACCCTCCAAAGCACACAAGTAATTTCTCTTTGAAAAATTCTGTGCAAGCGATGATTTCACTTAATGCGTGTATTAACAGGTAAGGCAATAAAAGGTTATCTACAAGTAGGGGTAACTAGATCAATTATGGAAAAAGGCATGAATAACAAGCTAATAAAAACAGGTGCAAATAGGAATATAAACAAGACCTTTACCCCAACGGTACAAAAACACACTCGCTGCCATCTTGTGTAATTAAATGGGAGGATTTATATTCTATTCACCACATATAGAAAAGCTACACTGGAATGAGAACAGAAAATATCCACAACGGGTCTTTATAGTGCACATTTCAAGCCTATTTTTAAAGCAAGTATACACTACAATTAGGACACATTTTATCCTAAGTGTCAGACACGTACAATGCAAGCAGGGATGCATTGTCCTCTCTGACATGCAGTGGAAACGGGTGTTGTCCTCACTGGTTTCAGACACTCACTGGGTTCTGTTCCATGGGTTTAAAAAGTGACAGGAGGTTCTCAATGTCAAAAAATATACTTTTAACCTTTATGCTGACTTTTCCAGGCGTGGTCCGTTCAGTCACTGTTGGTTGTAAGCTGGAGATAAACCCGTTGTTTCTCTGATGTAACAGATCCAGCTGGTAAAATTTAAAGAGGTTATCCACCTAACAGTATCACCACTTAACATCCAACCAAACTGGAAATGTAGCGCTATGAGGGTGTGAGGAAGCTGGCTGACTGGGAAATGTAGTAGGATAAAGACAGGAGGCTGGGTGAGTGGGAAATATAGAAGGATGAGGACAGAAGGAGGCTGGGTGAATGGGAAATATAGAAGGATGAGGGCAGAAGGAGGCTGGGTGAATGGGAAATATAGAAGGATGAGGACAGAAGGAGGCTGGGTGAATGGGAAATATAGAAGGATGAGGACAGGAGGAGGCTGGGTGAATGGGAAATGTAGTGGGATTGGTACTGGAGGAGGCTAAGTGAACGGTAAACATAGAGGAATGAGGACAGGAGGAGTGGGGTTACTTAACGATGGAAGTGCTTTTAAAAATAAATAATGCAAAACCAGAGTTGGAGGCCGATTTCCCAAGCTGCGATCGATGCGGCTTCCAGTGATGCGTCAGATCAGCTGGCTGAAACTGGAGATCAGGTGACTGTTGAGAATCCAGTCAGTGATCTTATTCGCCACGCCACTGCTTTCCTTTATTTTCTTCCTTCTATGGCGGCCATGTGGGATGCCCCCCATCCACTCCCAGAGCCCTCTCCCTGGCGCTGAATAGCAGTAACCTCTGTGACCTCTTCATGTAGCTTGAACGCTGTTCAGCATCATCTCCTTACCCCCGCCCTCCCACCCCCTCCGACACTCTGCCGAGCCAACCCCAAACCAACATCTCATTGCACAGTTTACACGTTCTCAGAAAACCCCTCTGGTCTTTGAAAAAGACACAGGAAGGGGGGGGTCAGGATGGAGAACACAATTAATGTAGAGTGTGATTTAGAGGAAGACACTAAGCACTTCATCACTTCTGATGAGCTGCAAACACTGTAAAGGATAGAGGGGTGTTTATATTTAAAGTATGTGTAGGTGGGTAATAAAGAGACAGAGAGAGGCAGAGAGAGAGAGACAGACAGAGACAGAGACAGAAAGAGGCAGAGAGAGAGACAGACAGACAGACAGACAGAGAGAGAGAGAGATGGGAGGAGGGAATAAGAAAAAATATAATTTAATTATTGCCGTGGTCATTGCCATGCACTGGCAGGAAAAAATATATTTTATAACCTTAATATTTCTTTGTAATGCAAACAAAAAATAAAAGTTATCTTCAGGTGAAGTCTTAGAACTAGAAACATTAAAAACAGTGCTCACGGCAACGCCACAGGTATGAGACTTTTCAAGAAACATTCTTCTTGTGCGCCATTACAAACATACAAAAAGCACACTGAATCATTTCTACATCTCATGAATAAATCTTTGTAGAAAGGCTTCATGAAATGTACTGCAAGATTACTGCGCAGTATTTGTGAAGACAGATATAGCCTGCTTCCGGAATAATCTTCCGTTGATGCACCATGACAGACGTAATAAGCAAAACAATAACTAGAGAGAGTGTGCGGAAGACAAAAACACAATTAAAGAGGAAAAACAAGAGCAGGGAGCCAAAAATAATCTCCTCGCATGTGTTTATGTTCGTCTTCATGAAACTGGGAGACAGATGAATGCATACGACATCAGGAGGTCTCATTTCCTATGTAATTGTGTATAACATGAATGTACGTGGTCACAACTTTGCGACACGTGTGTGTTTGGGTTTGTGTGTTGTGATCTTCTCGGAGAAGCACACAGTAGTTTGAAAGACTGGCTGGGTTCAGCGGCCCAAAGTCCAGCAGAACAATCTACCAACACCACCCCCCTGTCCCGGCAGCTGCTCTCGGCTGCAGCTGCTATAACACCCCCGCTCTTCGCTGCCCCCCCCCAACAGTTCCTTCACACACACCACAGAAGTGGGTGTGGAGGGGGGGGGTTGGCTTACACGAGCCCATCAGGAGCAGTTAGGATCACTGTGTATGCTTTTGCAGTACTCCCACTGCTCCAGCTGTGGTTGGCTAACGGTACTGTGACTGACGCCGTTATCAGCTGTAAGTACTGCCGTAAGCACTGGACTTCTTAGATGTCCACTGTCATTACTGGTCACAACATTCTAGTCACGCTGCATAAAAGCACCAACTAATACACACAATATTACAATTCTTAAAGCAGCGTAGTCCGCACAGTAAAAAGCTGCCTCATTTGTAGTTGTTTGTCAGAATGATAAAGCCCCCCTGACAAGCTAATGTGCTCTTCAGTTAACTTGTCCTAGACCTTATAGAGAATGACTTTGACTATAGCCATTAAAGATTTCCTCAGAAGCTACAGTCTTAGAAAAAGTAGGTGGGGGACACATTAAACATGTTCAATTAGGAAAATAATTAGTTCAATTAACACAGGTGGGCCTGCAGGCTGTCCTCTGCACAACAGAAGAACCCTCCCCTGTGCCAGTCAGACAACAAACCAAGGGCTTGGCTTCCTGCTCATTTAGATCCACACACACACACACACTAGCAACACAAACACACCTTTGGAGGCCACAGCTAGAAGTAAAACCAGGACGTCAGCACAGTGAAGCAAAACCAACAGCCAAAATGTAGGACACACAAACACACACAGGGCTGTGAACAGGAAGTGGGAGGGCCTTAATGTGGGCTCCCTGAGAGACTCCCATCATGCTTCACTACAGCTACACTTCACATGTGGGACCAGGTTTCCGGATCAATCTGAGAGCCTGAGAAAACCTTGAAAAGTTATTTTTCCTGATAATATCAGAAAATAGCAACAATATCCATGTTTTGCTATATCGGTCACACTGTAACCATGGAGAGCTGAAGCAAAGTCAACTGCAACTACATGTGGGCCACAAATATCTTTCTCCAGTATGATTTACAGCAAAACTGTTAGTTCTGGAAATGTACTCAACACATATGATAATGCAAACATAACACAAGTGCATACAATTTCAAGAGCTTTCTGTTATGGGGAACCACGTTTATATAACAGAAAAAAAGGGAAGCAGGGCAAAATATGGCGTTAAGGACAGAGCCATTAATGGAGAGAGTGTGAGAGCTCCGTGGTCCATGTCCCCGCTTGACTGCGAGCAGCACGGGCCCAGATGTGCTGACATCATCGCTTGTGGTTACTGGCCCTGCAGAGGGCAGTGCAAACGCCCGCAGCTCCCTCTTCGCCTCGCTCTCCCACGCAACTAGGATTTCTCGCATTCCAGGCTGCTGCTCTTAGAGGGCACTCTTCAAATATTCAGACCCATAAACTTTCCCCTCTCTTTTTACTTCTTAGCTTTTCAAATTTTTTTTATTTTTTTAACACGCCTCACTTCTCATCGTCGAGGAAAAGCCTCTCTGTTTCGCGTTAAGATTCTCCTTGTGGTGACATTTTTCTGCAAAGCCTGGCTTGTCACCGAGAGTAATTATCCGCAATATTCAGAGTACACTTTAAAAAATATTATTTTAAAATTTAAATGCGATTTGCCAGGCTGTCAGTGAGAAAATGACATGCATCTGGGTGGTTCGTGTGTCAGCCTGAGAAGGCGGACCTTTACACGTCGTGACCTCAATATTTTTTATTTACTTATCCACATTTCACATCCTGCCATACATCAGGTATACTGTCAGTCCTAACAGCTCAAATCAAGCCTAGAAAACAAGTGCTGAAAGAGAGAAAAAATATACACACTCAAACACACACACACACACACACACACACACACACACTCAAATGATGTGTCCCTCAAGGGATTCTGATTCCACTGTAATTTTTTTTTCCTGAAAAAAGAGCAACAAGATGGCTAAAGGAGAAACCAAAGTGAGACGGAAACGCATAAATGTATTCCATTATAACCGATCTCAGATAAACAAGAATAATGTCGGCTGGGCTCCATGGAAAAACCCAGAGGCACACTATTGTTTTTTTATTGTCATGTTACAGTGAACAGTGTTACTTGTTGAAAACTGTAACAAATCAAAGAAAGATGGGCTTTTTAGTGGGATGCAGAATTTGTTCCCATGAACATAGTGAAGTACCTGCAATTAGCACATGCCACTGGCAACAAAGAAAGGGGTTTCTTGTTAGCAAAGCAAAAAGAAAAAAAAAAAGAGTTAAATTGCAGTGGATATAAAGCCTTCATTTTGGTCTACAAGAAGCCTGTGTTTAGCTTCAGTAAGATGAATTCACCAGACTCTCATCTGGAGTGGTTAGATAAATACACGGAGCTCTCTGTCATCACCTTTTGTGACCTCTGATGCTGCATATTTTCAGACTCGAACCCAGTTACTAGATCACAGCAGCCCCTCTGGTTTTATGTGAGTCATGAAACGCTTCAGTGCCGAGCTTGTCTTGCAGCTCAACCAACACTTTCTTATGCGGAGAGCGTTCTTGTGCAAAAGCACGTTGAGATCAAGGCCAAGGAGAAACCGTGGAGCTGTTTACAGTGCTAAAGCAAACACGTTTCTGCTCAACAAAACTGGCTGCCACGTGTAATCGTGGACCATCTTCAAACGAGGCCTCCGTGAGAACACGCACAACATACACAGAAGTAGAATATAGAGCCGAGCGCACGCATTTGAAGAAGCAGCGCTGATAATGCAAACATAACACAAGTGTTTTGCAGAGTACCAGCAGGGGTCTGCGAAGCATGTTCTTTACATGTAACTAAACAAGGGCAAAAACTGAATTTTATTTCAGGACTACCTTGTTTGAAGACCCCTCTTGGGGTCCCCTCTTGGGGTCACAGAAAGCCTGGGGCCCATTCTAGAGACTGAGGGCAGAAGGTCAGGGAGGCCAGTCCATCACAGGCTGTACACACACACACACACACACACACACACACACACATGCATGCAAACACACACATGCACACACACAATCATACACTACTGGGGTAATTTACAGACACCAATCCTCTTGAACTGCGAGTATTTATACTGTGAGAGGAAGGTGAACAGCTGGGAACGATGGCACACAAATGCATCAGGCAGAGCAACATATTAACATTTACTCAGAGGAAATCAAACACCGAAACAGCGCCTCCTACTGAGCGGCATGCTCATGAGCATAAGTATCAAAAGTACAGGTATGTGCACAGATGATGGTGAGGACCGGGGGCTCAGTGTCTGCTGAAGGGTTATGAAATAGCCGCCGCTGCCCGCCAAAGGTGCCCACTAAAAGAAGGTAAGCATATGGTAAACAGCCACACTCGGCTTTAATGGCCTTCATGGAGCACAAAGGCGGTGCCCAGAGGCTTGTGGGAATTCTCAAGCTGCTCTTTTCTACTCATATTCATGCTTTTTTTCCTAAAAGGTGTAAAAATATGCACAAAACACTGTGGGCAGGCGGGTGCCCAGAGCACGGTCCTCCTTGCTGTGCTGAAGCAACAGAATGCAAAGGCCCCGCGTTGGCATGTCGAATCCCTGGGACGTGTCGCGCCACATCGCAGTTCCATCTGTACCAATGCCATGCTGCCTGTTGCATTTTAAAATACCGCCTGAAACAGAAGCTCTGAGAGGATAAACCTGTGAGTCTAAAACATGGCGGTGTGAGTTCAAACAGACGTGTTAGCATCTGCGTGTGTGTGTGTGTGCAAGATCTGCTGTTTGCAGCATAATTTCACGACACCATTGTAATTACAAAATTGGTAATTGTCTGGACAACAAATTTGAAAATGAATGTCACAGAAGAACCTTTTGCGTGCCAGCTTCGCAGTTCAGACTTCCAGAATATTCCGTAGGACATGCCGGGAGTTGAAACTGAATCAGCAAGCTGGCAGATTGCAGGCATATGCATAGTGTTCCACGGGACTTTCTTTTCCTGTGTTGTACATTCCTCAGGCCTTCCACGATTGCATCTCCTGGCTAACCCTCTAGGCGAGCATACAAGCGGGGGAAGTTTGGGGGGGGCGTTGGCAATAACATGATCCTCTGCACTATTGGAAGACACACGCTGATTGGAACTGAACAGAGAGAGCAAGAGGCATGGCCGAGCCTGAGGCGTTGGGCTGACAACCAGAGCTCCATTTGTCAGCCAAGACTGGGCCTTCCCTCTGTGCACCGTGCCTCAGAGCCTTGACATTCTGGAGATGCCCCCCCCCCCCCTCCATGAATGCCACCATCACACCCAGCTCAAAAAAGGGCCTGTCTAGACATGCCCTTCTCCGTCAGCTGTGCCTTCGTGACGGGGATAGCCAGCCATGTGTATTTCTGTGCCCTGAGTTTACGTCTGCTTGACACCCTGTGAGGGCTCCACACACAAGTCTCGGTGTAGCTGATCTCCCGGTGCGAGCCAGGAAGGGAGACGCGTGGCAAAGGCGGGCACAGTCCTGTCCCGTTTAATCAACCTCACCGGGTGGTAGATGGCACCCGCAATTCATCTCTCCTCCCTCCGACTGACGGTGCTTGTGAGCGCTGCAAATGTTTTGAGGAAGATTTAATTAATCGATTCACTGAGCGATAGCAGCAGGCTATATTTATCACGGATGTGCTCCGGTTCGCATCAAGGTGATGCTGTGGAAGTGAACCGAGGAAAGAGCAGCCGAAGTGTCACAGGGGCACTCAAAAAAGGCAAGCTTCAGAGGACACCGTCAACAATTATCGTTTTCCTCCAGGACTCTACTTTGTGAAAAATGTTATCTACATGAACAAAAACATTCAGCAAACGTTTCTGGGATGTATTTTCCTCTCAAGCTGACCTGAAACAGTTCCAAGATCTTCCCTGATAGAGGGTTGTACAGCATACTGGAAAGGGGGTGAAAAATAAAACCCGTAAGCTTTTTAAGAAAGCAAGGCGGATTATGGACGGAAATGTCCAGAGATAGAGCGGCAGAGAGAGCCATACGTCTTTCCGACACAGAAACAAGTTTCCAAAGGCCCGAAAACCTCCCATTCTGCCTTGGGTGTTTTATGTCCTTAAGATGAAGGAACCAGGGGCCATGTCTCATGCTCTTGTTTGACAAGGGTATTTGAAATCACAAAAACAAAAACACATTAACCACATTAATCAGGAGATGAAAGGCACATCTAATTGAACCATCCCTGAGACAGTAACCCGCAACGCAGCTCCACATTAATAAGGCGGAAGCAGACATTGATCAATAAGGAGCCACAGACCCCCTCCACAGTCAAACCAGAAGCTCTGTGTGAAGTCAGGCTCTGCTTTGGAAACTAGAGGGGGGGATTTTAAAGCTAGCAGGGGAGTCCACATGCTAATGTCTTCGTTTCCAAAACTAGAGAAGCCTTGGCAGAGAGAGACACACACTCACTATTCGAACGATGGCTGTGGATGTCCGACGTGGCTGAGCAGGGAACAGGGATGCTCAGATTGAGACCAATTACACCGAAAACCAATTAAAGCAACTCCAGGAGATGAACAGCCAGCGAAAAGCTCTGATGCATGCAAACATTAAAGAGCGTCCCAAATTATGGTCAGTTTTATCTGTAATTGGGGTTATGTGTTTGCCACAGGGTGGCTGAACTATTCCTCAGAAGAGCCCAAATGCTTTTATGCTGTGGTAAACGTGGAGGTTAGAGTCACGTCAAATGATTTGACCTTCACTCAGTAGAACTGTGGAGTTTTCTGTTTGTGACTCCCTTCAGTGTGTGAGCAAAACACCACTGCTGTGAAATACTTTTTGTGTGCAATTAAAATTTTAAGGGCCATAGACAACGCAGAACAGTGATTTGTAGCCATGTCTTTTAAAATGTATATACTTTCTGGTCAGCTGTACAAGCAGAATGATGATATCGTTAAACTGAAACGATTAGCTCGTAACTATTCTTAATTTTCAAGTGAGAACTTTCCTCACCGATGGTAGAAAATTGTTTCCCAGAATCTAACATGTCTTGTCACTCTATACTCATCTACTGGACCACCATCAAATATCTTTTATTAAAAGCCCATCTGTCATACCTGCCTATAAGCTTAACCTATACTTCCAATGTGTCCAAAGAAACCTGCATTTATCCAGATCTAAGACAGTCAGATGCTCCTAAGCTGAAGCAGAGTTAGGTCCCAATAAAAATGAATATTTTGTTGTGAAGTTGCCCTAGGTTCACTCATGATGCCTTTGCTTGTATCACAACAAACGGTAAGTCAGGCTCTGCCTCCTGGGAAATGTGCCTATCTATACTTTGGCCCCATCAAACAACAGCTAATCGTGGAAAAAAATGCACTGCCAACTTTTTATTTTTGACATACCAAGCAATGGCACAGAAAGCAGCAGTCTGCCCAGAAGGAACAAGCCCTGCTTTTCTGTCAGAGGGCCCCCGAGTTCTGCAGAAGGAAGCTTGGCAGTGATAACACGAGCTTTCAGATACACAACCACGAGTCGGCTGCCGTCTCTCGCCCAGAGTTTATCTAAATAGCGTAGCGGATGGACTGCTTAAAAAGAGATGGTGTTACAGCGGTGCGTTTGCCCTAAACATCGGGGGTTTCTGCATCATTAGTGCGGGTGGCCCGTCTGCTTTTTAATTGTGTCCCCCGGACACTGAAAAACAGCTTCTGTCTTCACCAGAGCATCTTGTTAACACTGTTATTTTGTCTGCCCATAAACACAATTTGTTAGAGAAATATAATCTGTCATTTCTCTGCAAAAATGTAACCTTTGAATAAGCGTAATTATTTTGCAGCCGTTACATTGGTTTTAGCATATATAAGAGGCTTCAGTGAGGCTTGTATGATGTTAGTGTCCTATAGCCATATGTTGCTATAGGGAGGCATGCAGTATCTGGGCAAAAAACAATACAATAATTTTGTTTAATTCACCCTTTACAAGATAGAGTAGATTAACAAACCTTTTCTAATACTGCGAGTGTTGTATTTAAGCTTTGACCTTTTAAAGCTATCTGTTTTAATTAAAGATTTTCCACTAGAAAATGTTTTTCTTTCCCTGTCCTTTCCTCTTCACCGAGAAACGATTTCTAAAACATGGATTAACTTTGGAAATATGGAACACCGGGCTGTGAATCCACAGCTACTGCGTGTAATGAGAAAATGTAATGCCACAAAGCCTGTATCAGGTTCATCTCTCGCCCGAAATGTGCTTTTCCTATGAGAGTTTCAGCAGATACGTGACCTCGCAGATTCAGGTTTCAGCAGAAGCGCACGGATCCAGTCTTTCTTGGTACAGCCGTATGTGGCTTTCAGACGCTGAACTGCAAGCTGTTTCTTGCACTCCAAAAGGAAAATAAGACTAGGGGGGGGGGTTAATGGGTACCACACACAGACACACACACACACACACACACACAAGAAAACAATTTAAGAATCCC
>JABJVR010005539.1:0-13419 GCA_025773905.1 Chitala chitala | reverse complement strand
GTATACTACAGCACACTGTGCTACGCTGTACAGTAACGTAAGAACATTACAGTATACGGTATACTACAGCACACTGTGCTACGCTGTACAGTAGAGTAAGAACATTACAGTATACGGTATACTACAGCACACTGTGCTACGCTGTACAGTAACGTAAGAACATTACAGTATACAGTATACTACAGCACACTGTGCTACGCTGTACAGTAGTGCAAATGTGGTAGATGTCACAGTACAGTAAGGAGTGTTTGTATGTTACCTACTAGTGTGCGAACAGAACAGAATAGAAGTAATATGTATCTACAAATGGTATAAAAACACTGTCTAGCTATAACGATAAAACAAAAAGTTGAAATAGATGTTCAGTGGAGAGAGAGAGAGAGAGAGAGAGAGAGAGAAAGAGAGAGAGAGAGAGAGAGAGAGAGAGAGAGAGAGAGAGAGTGGAAAACAAAAAAATCAGTAGGTACTATTACATTCAAACATTTATTAATGCCTTCTAGTCATAACCTACCTTACAGTTGGCACAAAGTATGAAGAACATTAAAACAACATTAGATAATGTTAGATAAGTTTGAACTAACAGTCCACTTTCATTTGTCTCAAAGACTTTACTTATCCACTGGCAGTACCATGTTTTAAATACAAACCACCCAAAGACAGGCACAGAGCTGGGTAATACAGCGTGCATGGATTGCAAAAGACTGGATTGGTCCATTTGCACTCACATGCACTATATGGACAAAAGTTTTCGGCCGCCTGACCATAACACCAACAGGGACTGAAATGACATGGTATTCAAATACAAATACTTCAATATGAAGTTGGTGCCCTTTTTGCAGCTATAACAGCTTCAACTCTTCTTGGAAGGCTGTCCACAAGATTTTGGAGTGTTTCCGCCACACAGTTTTTGTGCTTACATGCATGCCAGTGGAAGTTCGGAACTCCTCAGCTATGGAATGAGCAGACCACCAGCGACCTTTACGCACCATGCTCCTTACGAGTCGTTGACGCCGTTCTGTGATTTTATATGGTCTTCCACATATGTTGCTGTTGTTCCTAAATGCTTCCACTTTTTAATAATATCACTAACAATTGACCATGGAATATCCAGCAGGGATGAAATTTCACGAACCGTCTTATTGCAAAGGTGGCTTCCTGTCACAGTACCATGCTTGAATTGACTGAGCTCTTCAGAACGACCCATTTTGTATCGCAAATGTTTAGGTGCTTGATTTTATACACACAATGGGTCTGATTGAAATACCTGTCTATAAGTCTATAAGTACAGGTTTGTAAAACACATGTAGACACTTTCTATCTTAACTGAGCTTCATATAATGACTAAACTACAGCATATAAGCTTTAAAGTGATGAGCTGATTAAGTGAATTGCAAACCCTCAACAATCCTTAGCATCTAAACGATTTTGAGATGGGTATCTTGCAGAGTGGTAACACGCCTCATCTTTTTCCTAGCATTGGCACTGCATTTAATCTGACAAACTGCACAGTAGCTAAACTTCACAGTAAATGTACTTGATGAACCTTTCTTGGCTCTTTCCCTTTCTTCTGTCACTCTCCTTAATGTGTGGATCATTTCGTCTATCTCCTGAATGGCTTACACACAAAGTCCACAGCCCAGCTACTGGTGTTAACAGCCTTGTGAAGCTTCATGTTTACACAAGGGGAAATGATTTATACACTTCACACTCTATCTACCACGTTCATGTCATTTTACCACATCTCGGTTTCCACTTGGCTACTTTCATTCCGGTTTGCCAAGGCTGCTACATAAAGGCAGGTGTACCATACTCCCATAACTGGCAGTGGAACACAATTACATTGTGCACATGGAAGGCCAGTTTTCACAAACTGAAAACTTAAAAAAAAATGACTGTATGGTTTAAACTGACAGCTAATATTTACACAAAAGGTGAACACAAGAAGACTTTGAAGTAGAATTTTGCTCTTGGGTTTGTCTTACAGGTAGCGTCTTACTAATGTCCCATTTTGGCTGATGTTGGGTCATGCCACTGATCAACAGCCTCGCTGAACTGGGACGTCTGTCGAAAATCCTTGGAACTCACTTAGCCAATAAATTATACAAATGTTTTATGATTGCTGCAATGAAGTCATCATTACGTTGGAATATAACATGCTAAATGAATTATTTAAAAGACTTTAAGCACAAAGTGTATAATGTGCTGTAAATGTCATAATTGGTTTTCCACATCTGATTTTTCTTCGACAGCCAGCATCATCTCAACACTGAGACCTACTGAAGTGGCATCAGCTTCATATTATGTGAAGCAGCATCATTGTGGCCGGTATTGTATCGGTTAATAACTAAAGGCCACAGAAAACGCATTGTAAGTAACATTGTCTTAAACATCCCTCATTCAGAAATTGTTGAAGAATTTTCCATAAACTGCATCTAAAATGAAGAGATTTTGCAAGAATGGAGTATGGAACTTTTGGTTAAACAGTTAAAAAATCGTTTCATATTATCATATTTTATGTGATCTAATGATTTAAATGTTATTTTATATTACATTCAAAATTTTAGAAAGTTGTATAAAAGGATGTACTTCTCAATTTAAAAATGTAAATTAAATATATATATTAATATAAAACATTTAAATATTGAATTAAATTTAGACTAATTTATTTAACTGACTGAAAATCCCTGCCCTTGCAACATTCATCCATCCATCCATCCATTCTCTATATCGCTTGTCTAACACAGGGTCGCGGGAAGCCTGGTGCCCATCCCAGGGGGCACAGGGCATGGGACGCTAACCCACCACAGGGCAATTTGGACACACCAATCAATCTAACCTGCATGTCTTTGGACTGTGAGAGGAATCCAGAAAACCTGGAGAAAACCCACCAAGCACAGGGAGAAAATGCTAACTCCACACACACACAGACCCAAGGCTGGAATCAAACCCCAGGCCTGGAGGTGCGAGGCGACAGTGGTAACCACCACGATAATAATAATAATAATAATAATAAAAAATTGCTAACAGTGGTTACTACAGAGTACAAATTCATCAGAATTAAAGTGCACTAACAGGTGATAAGTTGAACTGAACAGTAAAGGAACGGCTTAGTTGGGCATCTTACTCTGGACGCACAAATAAACAAATGGACAGGATGGGTGGAGCTGAACTGTTAATAGGTTTGGGTGAACAGAATTGTGCTGAGATTAGAAAGTGAAACGACTGATAACACTGGACAGTTACTAAGTGTCTGCATGCGTTTACTGTTAGGATGAGGCTGATTGCTGTTGGCGGTTTAAGGTCTTGGGGTTACTGGAAATCTTTAACAGGAACTGTACGCAGAGCACCTGTCGCACGTGGCTTCCTGATGGCTGCTAACACTGCCCATCTGACTTCCTCATTTTCTCTTTGTTGCCAAAGAAAAACACACGCTTCTGTTAAACATGGAGTAGCAAAAGACAGAAGAATTTTTTTCAAAAATTGTCAGATAGTTATTGGTATGATTGGCCAAGGCAAATTGCCCTTTGTATGTGTGTGTGTGTGTGTGTGTGTGTGTGTGTGTGTGTGTGTGTGTTCCCTGTAATGGGTTAGCACCCTGTCTATAACTGTACTTATGTAGTCAAAACTGGTATGCTCAGCCTGCCTGTCACTGTGGCCTGCTTAAAGTACAATTCAGAAAGTAAGAAAATCAACCAGTCGATAGTTACAGAGACACTCATTTCACACCAGGCGAAACAGTTTGCTTGTGAGGTACGCCTTGTGAACACACATGCACGTGTAAACACAATTAGTGCCTCAGACAGCTGAAGGGCCTGAGAGCAAACATATAAAGGAGCGCCCAGTCAGCAGACTGTGGCTTCCTGATTTATGTCTTCTACCCATTGGTCAGCCAGGTTACTGTCATGGCAGCATGCAATTTAAACTGAAAATGGGGAGCATGACAAAGGACAGGCATGCCATACTGGCACCAGTTCCCTCTCAGGCCGGGTATAAACTTCCAGAGAGAGGAACAGAGAGAGGAACAGTTCCCTGGTAGGCTGGGTATAAACTCCCAGAGAGAGGAACCGAGAGAGGAACAATTCCCTGGTAGGCTGGGTATAAACCCCTAGAGAGAGAAAGGAACAGAGAGAGGAACAGCTGGACCAGATTTAGAAAATACAGTGAACAGTGGCATAGGGCAGATGGGGGAGAGTATTTCATTTAAAAATTCTTCAACAGTAATTATGAATAAATAGCTTAACTGGGTAAAAATATTTTAACCAGCTAACATACTGTAAACAAGGCCAAATAAGGATGTTACAAGAGCTTGTGTGCGTCACGCCCCGTCCAGCCACGCCTCCACTCCACACCACGCTCAGTCCAGCCACGCCTCCACTCCACACCACGCCCCGTCCAGCCATGCCTCCACTCCACACTGCATAATTAATCATAGCTTTTATCTGTCTTGTTATCTGCATGTTTTTTTTAACCAGGACTTGCTGTTGCTCTAGACTGAAGCAATATTGTTTTTGTGTAAGTACTTAGCGGTGAATTCAACCCTTGTCCTCTCTCCCTGTCCCTGTTTGTCCTCCTTTCTCTTACTACCAATGTTACCCATAAACATTCATCCTCTTATAATACTTGTCCCAGGCTGATCGATGTGGAATTTCACACCCTCACCTGGCTTATCGTAACTGAGTTTTGGATTGTGGACATTGTTTTCAACAGTTTCAGAAACGAAAACCCCCAATCCGCGACTGGGTTCACCTACTCTCAGTTCCAGTGTGTGTGCTACAGGCAGCTCTACCATAAGAACCATGCCTTCGAGTTCCACTGTTTATGAACATTTTTAATAAGCTTAATGAAACCATTGTTATTTGCTTACTGTATTTGGATTGAAATGATAAAAATCTTCTTTTACCTTTGTTTGTTTAGCAGACACTTTTGTCCAAAGCAACTTACGAATGAGTAAGAGTACGTCTTTCACAATGACCATTTAAACTCATGGTTTATCAGGAGCAGCCATTGTCATAGGAGTTACTAATAAACTCATGATCGAGACCCAGTCATCACATGTTAAGGTCCTGAAGAGTCATGTTTGAACATACAGTGGACTATACAGAACTCGCATTTTATAGAAAATTTCACTGACACAGTATGTCAGCTACAATTCGTACAATTGCGCAATAAAACTCCAGTCAGGTGTTGTCAGTAGTACCGGTCGCTAAAAGAAAAGATATAAATACTGTATATGACACTGAATTAATGCTAATAAATACTAAAGCTACAGCTCACAAGTAGAAACAGCACATGCCACATTCATAGGGCTTCTGGTGAATATTCACAATCATACATTTCTGTAGCTTGTTAGCAGAGAATTCTTGCTTATCTACTGGCTATAGGCTTTGTCAGTTCAAGGTAGGCAGAATCAGTCAGTTTCCACTCGCTTGTCCAAATGAGGATTGTACTGGCAGCAGACTGAGCTGGTCGGACTAGACCTCCCTTTTACCTGTAATGGTGTCCAGCCACTCCTGGGGGATCCTGAGATGCTCCCAAGACAGTCTAGAGATATAATCTCCCCAATGCACTGTGGGCCAACCCTGAGGACTGCGCCCAGAGACACAGGCCTGGAAAGACTCCAGCAGCAACTATTTAGTAGGAATGGCCCCTGGAAGGCAAAACCAAAACAACTAATTCCTGTTTTCAGCAACACGATGTATAACATCATTGCAGTGCAACTCAGCACTGCAACAATTAAATAAGACAGGCCATGTGGCATAAGTCAAACAGTTGTGAGAACCTGTCCTGGACATGGAGGGGACACTCACTGTGTCACCTCTAACAGGAAAGCCTGACTGAATGACCAAATGACCCACTCAGAGGATGTGGTACAAACCAACACGAAATCCATTCTTAAAACATAACTAATTGAATTGCTTGGGTTAAAGGTAAAGGAGCCCTGGGTATATATAAGCCTTGGGTATATCATTTAAAAATGAATGTTGTCACTGTAAACCTACAGCTGTATGGCATAGTTGCAGGACAATGCCACTTATATCATGGCACAGAAATTTATTCAATATGCATCAATGACCCATAACGTTATGACCACCCACCTAATATTGAGTAGTTCCTTTTTTGCTGCCAAAACAACCCTGACCTATCCAGACACAGACTCCACTAGACCTCTGAAGGTAGACCTCTGTGGTATCTGGCTTCCAGCCATCAGTAGCAGGTCCTGTAAATTGCGAGGAGGGGCATCTGTGGATTGGACTTGTTTTTCCACCACATCCCACAGATGCTCAATTGGATTCAGACCTGGGGAATTTGGAGGCCAAGTCAATACCTCAAACTCATTGTGTTCCTCAAACCATTTTTGGCAGAATGCATTAACCTGCTGAAAGAGGCCACTGCCATCAGGGAATACCATTTACATGATGGAATGTACTTGATCAGCAACACTATTTACGTAGGTGGTATGTGTTAAAGTAAGATCCACATTAGTGACAGGACCCAAGGTTTCCCAGCAGAACACTTTGCAAAACAAAGCACTGCCTCCACTGGCTTGCCTTCTTCCCATAGTGCATTGTGGTGCCATCTCTTCCCCATGTAAGTGATCCACATGCACCCAGCCATCCATAGGATGTAAAAAAAATCAGACCAGGCCACCTTTTTGCATTGCTCCGTGGTCCAGTTCTGATGCTAACATGCCCATTTTAGGTGCTTTTGCCAGTGGACACGGGTCAGCATGGGTACCCTGACCAGTCAGCAGCTACACAGTCCCATAGGGTGACACTGTGTGTTCTGACTCCTTTCTATTGGAACCAGCATTAACTTCTTCAACAATTTGAGCTACAGTAGCTCTTCTATTGGATCAAACTACACAGGCCAGCCTTCTCTCCCCACATGAATCAAGGAGCTTTGGCTGCCCATGACCCTGTTGCTGGTTCACTGATTTCCCTTCCCTGGACCACTTCTGGTAGGTCTTGACCACTGCAGACCAGGAACATCTCATAAGAGCTGCAGTTTTGGGGTTGCTCTGACCCAGTCGTATAGTCATCACAATTTGGCCCTTGTCAAAGCCACTCAAATCCTCACGCTTGCCCATTTTTTCTGCTTTCAACACATCAACTTCAAGGACAAAATGTTCCCTTGCTGCCTAATAAATCCCACCCACTTCCAGGCACCGCTGTAACAAGATAGTTATTCACTTCACCTGTCAGTGGTCATAATGTTATGTCTGATCAGAGTAAAATGTGCATGTATACCCAGTTGCACATTTACTGGTGTCAAGGGAAAACAGATCATTGCAAGACGAAAAGTAAAAATATTTCAGAGTGTTTTATTTATTAAAATACTAAAATAAACAATGAGTTTAACTATAGACAGTTTCTCAGTGTTGTGAGTCAGTGTAATAAGACTAACACAGATCCTCATTGAAAAGACGTACAGGAAGCACCTACAGTGCTTTTACAGGCTGTGTTTAAATGAGCACAAAACTCTACAGCTTCTTTGCTTTTAATTACGCAGTCATTAGAGCGAGATTAAACTGTCATCTTTAGTTCCATTATTATTCACTGAAAAATAGTTCTGTTGGACAGTAAGATGGACAGTATATAACAGAATGTGTTGTAGTAATGCTAGAAAACAAACTGCTAAATTACTGTTAAGTAGTTGACTTGGATGAGTCACTGTAGAAGTTATGCACTTATAGAAGTTATACAGGCAGTATGTTAGGTTGTACGCATGAAGGATTGTGTACTTTCATTAGAGAAACATATAAACTGGGTTATGACTGGTGATAGTACTGTCTGGTTCAGAGATGGGGGAGAACTGCCTGTAGAGTTTTTTTATCCAATTCCACATGAGAGGCTGAAGAAGACACAAAGTTGGGTGTGTACAAGGAGAAACCTGGAAGAAACCATGGAGACAAGGGCAGGACCAGGAAGCAAACAGAACGGGGACAGGAGCAAAACGCAGGCATGAGCTGGGAATAAACCTGAGTACAACAGGTTCGCACAAGGGACCAATCAGTAGGCCAGGAATGTGGGGTGGGGCAGGCTTAGATACAGAGGAGACAGGAAAGCAGAACCTGATGCACTCAACAAAACAGAAGTGTGAGTAATGTAAAGCATGATGGTAAGTCAGACACAGATCAGGGAGACTAGACAAGACAGCAATAGCAAGGACACAAGACAAGGAAAGAGAGGCAGGGAAACAAGACAGGGCAACGTGATGGAGTGGGCATGGCCACCTGACAGGGCTGCCAGCTCAACCATTGTGTATTGCTGTATCGGCAGGTACAGGAAACTACGACATAAAGACAAGCAACGGTTTGGAATGCAGAAAAACCATTGCAGAGAATATCAAAATCACGCCAATTAATGATAATACACTCATTAAGAAATAAGGAGCAGATGTGGCTGATTATGGATTGGAATATGTAGTTACCTGACCCCCACCCGCACCCCCATCACTTAGCTACACAGATGCTGCCACACCACAATTCCTTTCTACACTGAATCATCCAGTTCAACTACTTAGTTTACTTTCATGCAAGCGCACACGCACGTTTGTGTGTGTGCGTGTGCGCTTGCATAGCCGTGTGACCACAGTGCTGGTGTGCCAGCCCGGCTCAGGCCACATGCCTTTCCTGTGTTTATGTTTGCTGAAATGTGACTGGCTCTATAGCTCTGCAGCTGGTTCTTTCCCCAAGTCTACTGGGAGAGTCAGTCGGGCTGGGTGAGCGTGGGAGGAAGGAGCCACGCCAAGAATGCATGAATGAAGAAGAAAAACACACACATTTTATGAAGTGCTGGCAAGTCTGACATCACGGAGATTCAGCACAGGAAGAAAAACCTGGGAAGGAAAAGCTCTGGCCTTCTGCTTGTCAAGTATTTTAAAACAAGAGAATAAAGGAACAAAGGACGGATAACAGAAAACATGACAGTAAATGTCAGCTGTGTGAGAGATTAGGTGTGTGATAAACAGTTACTATAATACGCATCAGTCAAATTAGTGAATGATCAGCACATTTTCTATGAAATGCTGAACAAAACTTGTCATTAAAAAGCTTTAAGTTGGAGTTTTCATAAAATTAGAACAGGGAAATAATTATGTGTTCAATATTGCTATATACCTCTCTTCAGAGCCTTTATTGACTGTTTATAATTAGCTGCAAGGAGCCAATGAGGAAGTAAGTGGGCGGTGCCCCACAGGACACCTTAAAGTACAGGGGTGTCATGAGGAATCTGAATCTACATGCTAATCTTAACCAGAGAAATCTTTCCATATAAGGTTAACATATATGCAGAGAAGGTGGGTGTGTAATTAACATTTCCTGGCTGTTGCAGTAGCTTTGTTGGATGGAACATGGTGAAACAATAGGTTTGACTATTGCTGTTTTTGTTGTTCCTACTGGTTTAATTTAATCTACATTGCTTTTCAGAACAAGAGCACATTCTGTACAAACTCAAATTTGTTCACAACTCTGAAAATGTTACTTTTATATTTTTATTCTCAGTGCAGTATGGAGACTCACTGTTAGCATCTTAATAGAAAAATTATTGTTTGCAGGGATTATTATTCATTGTAGGTGTATAAGGTTCTTCTTTTTTTTACTTTATAAAGACACATGTTCTTTTACTGTTTTGTTATTAAAACGTGGTACCTGGTAATTTCTGTAAGAGCTAGAAAATTCAAGAGCCTGACTGATAATAACTGATATTTAACATGATGAGAGTTTTCTGTAATTAATTATCTGTAAAAAGCTCTGAGGGCATTCAACACACTTTCTACGTTAACAGCAGCATCCATGAGAGTTTTCCGAATTCTCCAGATGGTTCATACATTTTCGATGCCGAATGTGACTAAGCCATGTGAGGACAACGGTCTCAACTGAGCTGATTATTCACACAGCATCATTTAAATATTCATGACTTCCTATTCATACAAGTATAATTACTGGTCAGCATGTTTTGACCTATAGGTGTAAAAATGTGGTACATATTCTCAACACTGTGTTTGGCAAGTTTTTCATCAAGTGCAAGCAAATGGAAATTACTGCTAAGTCAACTTATATTGAGACCGCTGCAGCGCCAACAGAGCTAAGAGCTTGCGTTGAAACAGAATGGCAGTTATGTTACATCAGAGCAAGCTCTCGACAACGACAGAAAATCCTTCCACTCGACGGGCCAAGTCCATGCACACCGTCTCCATAGCAACTGCTGCTGCAGTGTAGTGGAGCTTGTGCCTTAGTAAGTGGATTCTGGGATACTTTGTGAGATGACTTGAGGGTTACGAAGCCTTCATTCAGAAGCTGTATGTTTCATTGCCCTCTGAGTTGACCAAACAATTAAAGTATGCCGAGCAATGGCAGTCAGGTGCCCTTAATGATAATTCTGTTAGAGTAAATGCATTGAGAAACATGGCAGACCATGCAACAGCCTAGAATTATATGTAACTGTTTGTTTAGCCCAAAAATGTTTATAAAGTTATGTGGTTGCGTTTAGTACTTTTACTAATCATTTGGAAATACATGGATAAAATCAAGACAATAACAAAATCAGTGAGGCAATTGAGGATAATTGTGTAAACTATCAGTCTTTCCAGCAGCCTGCCTGAAAAAATGTTTCTCAGCTACAAAAATTTAATCAAGGTGGGTTTTAAGGATTTTATGGGTATTGGGTCACAAGCTACTGTGTGCAAATCCCTCAGGTGATACATGGAAAAGGGGGATGGAGAAGAGTGTTAATGCAATTACAGAAAAAAATTTACTGTGTGAAGTAAATTACAGCGTGACATTCTCTTCTCTCAGCAGAAAATGCAGCATGGAAGAGATGTGGGATGGGCAGGTGTAAACGATGTTGTTACTGAACCTCTGGAGAGCACTGCTGGGTGGCAGCAGAGGAACTAAGTAGGCCATCGACTCAAGGTGACCATGACAACGCGTTAGAGAAGGAAGCACTAACCTCAGCTTTGTGTCCCAAGAAAGAACACAGAGCAGCGTCCCTGCCTTGAGACCACATCATCCCTAAAAATCATCACCCCCTTCCTCTACCTTGCCAAGACAGACGCTGCTACGGACTATCAGGTAATCAGAATAAGAGAACTACACAGAACACAGGGTCCAGGTGGTGGATTGGCACCTTGTACAGGTGGCAATACAGCATTTTGCAAAGGTCAGGAAACACAGGGCCATGAGCACTGCACATCTTTACCTGTGCACTTGGCTACATCTAACAGATAAAGTACAGTCTAGAAGAACAGACATTAACATAGCAAAGGGAGTTGGGCATGTGCATCCTTTTCCGGGCTGTCAGTCATGAGGAATCAGTCACTGAGAAACAGGCTCGGCAGCCTGGTGTGGTGCTGATGTAGGGTTTGAATATTGTTTCTTCAGCTGTCGGGTTAAATGGCTTTGCCCTGAATTCTGCTTGTCCCTCAGCCAAGCCACCCCTATCTTGATAACCTGCCCTGGGACTTCCTAATGTTTGTGGGAACAGGATCTTCCGATGTTGCTGGCAAGAAACAAGCCAAAAAAATTATAAGCACCTAAAGTTGTAATTACCTGTCTGTCATCTCATGTATCAGGGCACAAATAAATGACTTAACTTGCGTGTATTTGTGTTTAGAGCAACACTGTTGCCATGGAGCTTAATCAGAAATCACCAAACATGATATCTTTGATTGGCACTGATCATGACCTTGTACGCCTAAGAGCCTGAACTCAGTGCTTGGTGCTAATGCTGTAACCCTATAACACCTTGGTTTTGCATGTAGTAAAAGAAGCTTAAAAATAATGCAAACGACCGAGCTTGCAGGAAGAGTCGCCTTCTGACTACGATTTGATAGGTGGAAGTATTTATATCTGAAATGTAATATTTGTTCACGTGGGGGTGACCAGTGCCAATCTAGGGGCTCAAAAACAAGCCAAAGTCCCAGCAAGTATGACTGAACCCAGACTGATGAAATTAATGGTACATGTTTCCAGAACTAAAATAAATAACTAAAAAACAAAACACATCATGTCTGTATTAAATCCCTCAAAACAGCTGAGTAGCTTCAGTCTTGCATATTTGTTCCCATAAAGTGTTACAAATGAGTTAGCATATTAACTGACAAGTCCAAAGTGGAGGCAGACTTAAAAAAATTTTGAAAGATAGTTTGCTTGTGTTAATTTTGTTTTATGACGGAGTGTTTTGGTTACTAGGGAAGTGTGGAATTTGAACAGCAAAAGCAGATAAAATGCTAATCATTTGAGTGTCAGAAATTTAAATCTTTATGAAGAGACCACTGTTGTAACCTGAAATTCCCTAACAACTACAACAACAACAAAAACAACAATAACAACAAGGATAATAATAATAATAATAATAAATAGAAAGTATCTTTGGAGCTGAACAGACCGATGAGAAATCACAAACCAGTCAAGAAGTAGGACATCTACAAGATGAAAAACTACAGAGAAAAAAATCAAAGAACCGATTTTGCGAGATTTGGCTGGAAAATAAATAAGATGAAGACTGCTAGCGTTTCAGTTCACATCAACAACGGAACTGAACACGAACATGGTAATGAGAACAATGGACACGAACATGGTAGTGAGAACAATGGACACGAACATGGTAGTGAGAACAATGGACACGAACATGGTAGTGAGAACAATGGACACGAACATGGTAGTGAGAACAATGGCGAAAACATCAAGGGCAAATACATACCGACTTATGCACAGCACAGCAAAGGTAATTACTGAGGAACCTGGATACAAATTGGACATAAAGACTAGCAGAAAACTCAACTCACCAAAGTGGAAAATCTGCTTAGAGAAATCAGTTAACAAACTGAGGGCTGACTTTACCAACCAACAGAATCTAAAACAGAAGAACTTGAAAAATGAAGAGATCTAGGACAGTTTGCAGAAATGGTACAATCTCTAAGAGAATACAGTTAATGAAGCCACGGAACAGCTGAAATAAAAAGTGCTTGCACTACGAGATAAAATCAAGTGTACCCAGTTGAACAAAAAAAGGAAATTCTAAGAACACCCGTGGTACCAAGGATCAACTACCTGTTGACAAAAAATTACTCAGAAATTGCAAGAGATGAAAAACCAACCTTTACATGGCATGGATAGACAACCTAAAAAGCATATGATTCATAACCACACAGCTGGACAGAAAAGAGCATGGAAATTTTAGGAGTCAGTGACATCATCAGAAAACTGTTAATGGCAGCGATGACAACTTATAGTAGGATAGTAGGAAAAGAAGAAATAGGTGAGCATCCAAAAGTGAGCATCCAAAGGTGAATCCTTCAAGGGGACTCGCTATCGCTGCTACTTTTCAGGTGTGCTCCCTCGTAAGTCTGTTAACGCCCTGTTGCGTTTTGTGGCATCTTCTGCCGATAATGCCTAAACAAACTTAAATTACTCCGTCA
>JABJVR010005538.1:0-13419 GCA_025773905.1 Chitala chitala | reverse complement strand
TTTGTTGAATTCACTTACAGATATTAACACTTACATTGATATTTTACAAGCATAACCCCCAGTCTGGTATTGACAAATAATCTTTAACGTATTAGAAAACCTCAAGGTTAAAACTTATCTTTCTGGTGAGCTGTCATAAGTTGCCAAATATATAGTGCCAGTTTAATAAGAAAAGTAATACCATGATACTGGCAATGAGGAAAAGGAAGAAGTAGAGACTGGAAGGATAAAACTTGGAAAAAAAGTTTTAAAAATTAAAGGGGTAAGGGACATACTGAACCTCTCCCAGTCCTTCATATTGTGGCCTGAACAAAACAGTGCAATTGTGCAGTTTTGTTCAGGTTTAACGCTTGCAATTTATCTAGTTAAATAATTAGCAAGCTCATATTTAGTTAAAAACGTTGAGATGGTATAGCACCTAAACAACAGGGACCTCAGATTAACTGGGTCTGAAACTGAAAACACAATGTAAAAACAAATACTGTTTGGACAAACCAAAAGCCTTGACTTGACTTATGCAGACAAGAGAAAGTTAAAGCCTCTTTAAACCCACTACTCTGTGTGCACCCCTAAAGTCCTTCTGCACGTAGGTAGTGGAGTGTTTTGTGTGTTTATGCAGTTACTAAACAACATACAACATATGGTAAATTTGTATGTACCAACAGCCCTTCTGCATCCTTCATTAGTTCTACATGGTGTGTAGTCCTCCACTTTGAAAACACCTTTAATTTAGATATTAATGTTTACTGTAAGACCCTAATGCCTAGGAAATGTTAGTAAATTTTTCCTACTATTAGATCAGGGTAATTAGTCCTTGGGGGCTCCACTTCTGCTGGTTTTAAATTAAATGAAAACTGCATTATTTTGTGGACCTTGAGGGGTAGATGTGGCCATGCCTGAATTACAGAAACATTTGTAGTTTTGCGTGTTAAAAGAGTAATGACTGTTTAGTCTGCTTGTTGCATGTGCACATCTACATACTCATGCAGATGGGCCAGTAGGTGACATGTATGGAAGGACAGTGTCAAAAAGGACATAATCTGAAACAGTGGCCTGGGGCAAGGACTGTGAATAAAGAAGCAGAAAAGCCAACTGGAACACTAAATCCCTTCACATGCAATTTATAAAAACGAAATATAGAAAGCAAGGCAGATCCAATTTTGGGGGGGGGGGGGGTCATATAGGTTTATGTTCTATGTCGGAGGATAACATGTCACATTTAATTATAGTAAAAAGTTCTACCCTCGTATCCACGGGTATTATGTTCAAAGCGCTACTGCAGTTGGCTAGAACCATGGATGGGAGTGGACACCTTGTATAACCCTTTGGAACATCCTTGGTTGTATCTGCTTTACGGTTGTGTCCAACTCTTTGCACTCTCATGGGACTAACTCTAAGTTAGAGATGGCCCATTGGTCTTCAGAACCACCAATCACTAGGCTGAACAACCAATGAAAACCCAAGATTTCAACAGGAAGTCTCCAGTATGAGAATTAAAAAGAGTACAAAAATTATTTCCTGGAAGACGTGCGTTGTTATTGGGTTGTAACTTTACAATTTTTATACCGAAATTCATCCTCATTATTGTCTACTTCACATGACGGTTTCCCACAAGCACTCTGCACAGTCCCCATCAGGTTCCGGCGTTACCAAAACATAAGAGCTGAATCGGCACTGGCGTCGCTCGGTGTGCCCTCTTCATCATGTTTACACTTGCCAGTACACCATGCACTTGACTGGCATGAGGTTTTAAATGTTGGGGACTGCTTATTTTTGTAATTTTTATCTTAAATTATTTATTTATTTTTTTTTTGACTGCAGTTAAGTGGACCAGCGGATACTGGATCAGCGAATACGGGGGTTCTTCTGTATTTATGTTCAAATGACGTTACACATCAGACCAAAAGACCCAAGGAAGCAGGAAAAAGAAGGCACAGAAACCAAACTGAATGCTAAAAAAGATAAATAAAGAAAACAAAACATTTAACACTACATACTGTTTTAAATAAAGCATCTGACACTCATTTGAAATTGCAGGTGTAAGCTACCTCTGTAGCGGTTAGCTGTCCATGTTCTGGCCTAGTCCAGCACTGTGGATGACATGCATATGCATTTACAGATTTGCTCAGTACCACATGGCCACGTATGGCAATTGAAAGAAATGCCGCTTTTGTTAGCAATAACAAGTGTGAATAATATAACAGATTTAAAAAAACAACGGAGCTAAAACTCTTGCTGTGCTTCCAAGCTTCCACAGGGATTGGAGTGTACCAAGTATATCACAGCCTGCACTTTCCTCAACTGAAACTGCTTCATTCCTTTAACAGCAACTTATAGATCACTCACCACGCCTCGTGTTTTCTATAAAGCAGTATTATTCACTGGTAGCGAAATTCATGTTTTTTTTTTTTTACATTTGCATTTTTTGTTTTTTTTTTTTTTGTTTTCCTTTGCTTTCCTGACAATGGGGCTGAAAGACTGGATGAACAACCTACTTATGACACAGCACACGAAAAAGAGAAGGGGAAAAAAAACAGACTGCAGTTGCATCCTAAACATTCCTTTAACGGCATGCTGACCAAAACACTGTTCCAAAAGCACTACGAGAATAAAACCAGTTACATCATTTTTTTGTTTCTTCAAATATAAGCCTTATGTTACCAAACAACTGGGAAACTGGGAAGGGGTGTTTGTGTGTATGTGTTTGTTGGGGGGTGGGGTGTGTAAGAGATATGTGAAGGGTGGAAGATGGGGTGAAGGTGAGGGGGGACACCGTTGTGACCATTTAGCCAAAGGGTCTGTTTCAGGCTTCAGGACGTCGACATGGAGGAAGGGTCATTCCACATTGCAGCCATGTCTCTGAACCTAACGTGAAAACACAGACGGATCTATTACCTTCAGCCTCTACAACTGCCATAGAATTACCTGTTAACATGTCTTCAAACCTGACAAAAGCAGAAACACAAACACCCACTATCTGCCACAGAAACATACAAACACATTAATATCTCCCGAATCCTGTTAGTGTAACACAAAATAACAGCTTAACGTTTAGAATCGTAGGCTCATCCGTGTGGATATCTGCACACCTGCTGTGGAAACAAGAGCAATGCATTAATACGAAGCTGTCCAGCAAACGTACATTCAGAGCAATTAAGCTACACATACATGTCTTTCTTCAGCACCATCCTGGCTCAGAGATCCAAAAGGGTTTGCATTAGAAGTGCTGCCAGCACAATTTGAATCCAGTTTTATTGTCAGTTTAAAAATTTATTTGTGCAGCGTAATTTGCCTGACATCCACTCGCCTCCACTTTTACATCTTTACGCAGGAAGTGGGGGGGGAAGGCCCAACGCCAGCATTACTAATGTGATTTCTGATGGAAACTCTGCTTCTCTTCCAAAAGCTCTTCAAAAGTCAGGGCACTTAGCCGTTACCCCATCTGCGGCCCTCATTTAAAACTTACTGCAAAACATCGACAGTAACATACTTGTGATATCTCATTTATTTCCCTCTACATTTGGAAACCTTCATGCAATGGCTGGATTTGTCATGACAGAATGTAAGAAACTAAGATCAGGGGTTGGAAGCCGCGGATACCTTGCATTGATGAGGTACTGGGCGAGGCTGATGTTGGCAGGGGTTCCTGTGATGGTAATATGGCGCTCTGACGACCCTTCCATGGCATTAGCTATTTTGATCTGTGCCCCAGACATTTGTCGGATCTCATTGATTTTGGTTCCCTGGCGCCCGATGATGCAGCCTATTAGCTAGGAACAAATTGCAGAGGGTCTTGAAGCAGAAGGTAAAGATCACAAACAGGGAGCTCAAGGGGAACTGTCAAAATATTTTTATTTAACATTTTAATGAATAGAATAGAATAGAATAGACGTTACACATCAGACGTTACACATTAAACACTCACATCATTGGGAATGGTGAGTTCATGAGTACTGGCCGTGGGACTGGCATCCAAACCTGGCACAAGCATGAGAGAGGAAGACCACAACATGAACATACACAGCTTTCCCATCAGGCTTCTCACATGCACCTGAGTGGAGTCATCGTGGCAACAGCACACGGCAGTTCCAGGTTACTCTCTGCCGACGAAGAGTAGAGAGATGTCTGCTTGAGTTGCTGTGGAGACGGAATGAAATTTAATTTATTTTTAGGAAACCCAAATACACATATGTGTGCACATAATTCGGCGGGAGTTTCTTCATCATTATCACCATCATCATCATCCTCATCTTCATCATCATCGTGCTTCTGTTGAAGCTCATGCTCGGGTGAAATGTTTTTGTGCATACTGATTTTTCAGAAAACAAATATTACCTAATCTTAAATGTTACCTTAAGAAAAAAAAATCTAAACTATATTAACACTTGCATATGCATACCTGTATTCTCCAGCTAGCTTGTAAAGGTGGGAGACACTTACCCAGGAAAGACCTAAGGCTGCTGTTTCTGTTAACTGGCCTTTCCAATTAAAGACATGCAAAAGTAACAAGATGTTTTCCAATAAGAGAGACTCATGGGGACAAGGGCTTTTCCAAAAAGAGTGACTCAAGGGAACAAGGGCTCTTCTAAAAAGAGAAACTCAAGGGGACAAGGGCTTTTCCAATAAAATATAAAAACCAAAGTGCTTAAGAGACCTTTCAGTGTAGCGCTGACTTGGGCTGATGGAATAAAACCTAAACTCTATGTCCTATGGTAAGAGGACAATAGAATATTAAATTTAAACAAGGAATGATGTGATCTTCATATTTCATGCCAGTGCGCCCATTATGAGTACCAGAGATCCTAAAACTCCAAGGCCTATTAAGCAGCCTTGTCGAAGCACGCTCCCATCATTAAAACAGCAGACTTTACTGTACACGTCAGCAGGTCCGACATGTACAAGACGGTATGAGAAAAAACAAACAAAAAATGAAAAACAAAAAGAAGAGCATGTCAGCATTAAGAACCACCAGGAGCTGTATGGGGATTGGTGGGGGAATCAGGGCTGGGGTGGGTGAAATGGGGCGTGTCATAAAGAGCAGCAAAAGAAAAAAAGATATACATGGGGGGGGTCTTGTCTTAACCGGGGGTAAACATTGCAAAAAGAGGAGGAGTGAGAGAGTGAGGGCTGGAGGGTACGTACCAGGGAAAGCGGGGGCGGTCTGTCCGAGGGGAGTAAAAAGGGTTTGTTGGACAGCCAGCTGGTGGAGCTTGGTCAGCTGCTGGAGGGGTTTGGGGGTGTGGGAGGCACAGCAGAACTGAGAGGTTATTATTAAAACACAGGCTGCGGCTAGAAAGAAATAAGGACCCAACCAGAACACATAGACCAGGAGGAGGCATGGTGGAAGAACAAAGAAAAAGAGAGAGGAACAGGGGTACAGAGAGCCAGGCAGGACTTGCTCTGATTTGGTGGTGGAATAAGGTTAACATGGAGCTCAGTGGGATGGATGCACCCAATTTGAAAATGGCCATTCTTCACCTCCAAGACCTGATCTTGTTATTGACAGGTATCAGTGCTGTGGTAGGAAATTCTTGCTACAGTAAAACAATCATCAATCATCAGCATGTAAGCTACAGTAACCCTGGGGAGAGACAGAATGACTGAAAGGCCCTTCAGATATGCGGAATCTCCCCAAATGCGTTTTATCGTGATAACTATGAATCACACATATTGATGATGGCAGCACTTCCAGAGAATGCATGCGGCCCATTGAGTTAAGCACTGCAGTGCTGATGTCTCAGGAAATTGCCAACAGCTGTTTTGATTTAAAAAAATGTATAGTTATAGTTAAGACCCTTTACTGCCCCAAATGAAGCTGTAGTGGCAACCCTGAGAACAGTTCCTCCACATTCAAAAATTTGCATTTGCAAGTCTTGGGATATGACAGCTTTTATGTGGTGAGATGGAAATTCAGTTACATGACACAAAATGCGTATGAAAAAGCGATATATTAATATTGGTATTTAATATTAATATGCATTGATGGCAGCAAAGCTGAAGTGCAAAGTGCAGCTGGAGGGTCAGGGGCACTCACATCTGGGTGTGGAATGGCGTACTGTCCCTGAATTGTGTAAGTCTGAAGGAAAAGAAGAGACAAAGATACCTATCAGAGATCACCACGGCAACACATCAAATGGAAATCTCTACTTCAGTGAGTTGTACAGGATAAATGCCATCCTAAAATTAATATGTAGGCCACACACAAAAACTAATTAACTGCAAAAATACACACTATATACTGTAACGACAAAAAAGTGACATTAAAACACTGCATGTCAATATACACGTTCATTCAACAGATTTTACGTGTTATAACAAGTAAGAAATCTTCCCAAAGATGAAACCTGTGACATGGTAAAATTGCCTTTTTAATATGTAAGTTCCCAGTTGAATAGTCCCCGGTCTCTGGTATCTGTGGTTGTATCATTGGAAGTTCTGTTTATAGTGTCTCCTGCCTATCATCCTCTGCACTAAAACGTAACGAGTGTTCACTGAGAGGTTATTTCAGAGCTCCCCACTTCTGACACTAATGCACATTTGGGTTGTGTGTAATTTTCGGAGCTCGGGAATGTATCAGCTGAGGCTCTGTACAGAGATGGAGCAGGATTATTAAGGTACAAAAATGTAAATCCCTGAAGCTTTGAACTCACAAAAACTAAAAATAGAAGTCATCACATAGATGATAAAAAGACTTCGCCACACGTTTCACAGGCAAACAAAGAACTGACAAACTTGCTGCTTTAATATAGTTTTACTCTTGCCAAAAAGTTCACTTCACAGATGTTTATTTTCAATTGAAGTCATGGGAGACAACAGAAAATGATCATGGTAAAAAAGAGGAGTGAAAAATGACTCAAAAACTGTAAAATATGACAGATGGCTAAAAATAGAATAAAAAACAACGAGTCTAAACATGAAAAGAACACAGGATGTTTTCTGAGGAGGAACAAAAAGCAGAGAAAGAAGCTTGCCAATACTTTACACATCAACAGACGTGCAGATTGCATTTACACTGTAACTAAAGTGGATTAAGTATGATTATTATGCTTGTAACCAGGTGATGCAGCCAAATCCCAAATTCACTTTGTAAATTATTTCACTACAGGACTTTATGAATCTGAATCTGCAATCTGCATTTTCAGGAATCCTAACTGTTAACAAATTCAGTCTCCCCAATGTGGGTTCAAAACTAACCAAAAATCTAGAATGTTTCTAGGAGGCAGAACCTAGGCAAGCTCCTCCCCCCTCCCTCCTCTCATTCAGCCAGCAGGGGGCGGCGGTGAGGCAGTGAGAAAACCTGAGTGCACTAACAGGCAGTGGCTGGTGCTGCAGTAACAGGCTGAGGTTGGCTGTGGACGCTGCCAGCGGCTCGGCTCTTACCTGGCCACCTGAAAAAATGACGGGGGTGGAGGCGGGCTTTGGGCGGTAGGGAATAGTGGCACCTTTGGGTGGGGACTAGGAGAGGGCAAGAGGGAGAGGCAGAGACAGCGTTAGACAATGGAGGAACAACAACAGAAGTGTGATAGAAAAAGAAACAGGGATAGACAGCAAAAAGAGAGGAAGACTGAACAGAAATTTCTGATGCAGATCGACGCATTTGAGCAGAGAAGGTAAATGACACTGCTGATTCTGTAGCTACTGTACCTGCGGAGGCTACAGCCAAAATGGGAAACTTCTCAACAGTTGAAGTGGAAATCCTCAGACATTATGATAAACATACCACCTGATTTTTAAACTGAGAAGGAAGTAAATCAGACCAATAAAATTCCTAGAATCGTATTAACATCTTTTTTTGACAAACCTGAATTGTAATAAAGTGGCTTTGTCTGCTATGACAGCTTACTAGTATCCATTTGTGTGGAACACACAATGAGGCCACAAGATCCACCATCCCAATCTTACAAAGTGTTTGTCTGCCTGGCTATTGTTTTGAATAACAAGAATGAAGATCACCTTTTCAGTTCCCATTGTTCAACAAGACTGACTTTAGAGAACTACCTGAGGACTTTTCACTCGAAACACAATAGCCGCCCTTGTTGTCACTGATCTTCCACCATACACTACCTCTAGCATGACCACGCATATCTGTTTGACACACTGGATGATGGCTTCGGGAGTCCCTGAGATTGTCACAGCACGCTCCGTGGAATTGGGCAGCATGTCCCCCGCCACCTGCACCTGGGCACCTGTGGACTGGAGGAGAACGGACCGCTGGGCCTGTGGTGACACTGTGGAATTACAGCAGATACAGACTGGCGTGCTGGTGAAGCTGTTTCATATTGTGACACTTTTTCTTATTGAGCTACACGGGTCAGGAGTGCCTGTAGGGGGTGCCATACCTCTCTCATCTCTTTGATCTTAGATCCCCCCTTGCCGATGAGGGAGCCACACTGGCTGGCCGGAACCACCAATCGAAGGGTGACAGGGGGCTTGCTTGTTGCAGGACTATTGCTCATAGAACTGATGATATCCTGGAAGGCCATCAATAACTGTTTTAATAAAGTGCTTTAGCCACTTCTGATGGACGTATATTAATGTAACCATGTTGTGCATATCTGCATAAAGCACAATCCTGTTCCCATTGGAGAGCATCTGTCCTAAGCACAGAATTTAATTGCGTGTCCTGATGATCCACAGAGTGTGGAGGTTTTCCAGCACACCACTCTGTATGCCAGTAATAACTTTGGCGTCTAGAGAAAACATTAAATTAACACTGGAAATAATGGGTTCAATCATGTGTTTAAGTGTACAGGGAGATTTCAATAGTCCACTCAGAACAGGTGACTTGACTGAACTGAATGATGGCAAAGCTATATTCTCAGAACATGGAAAGGATAGAAATAAAACAATGCTAACGGTATTCAGAAAAAAACATACATACAGTATTTTCCCTAACCATGAATTCTACAGTACTTCTTTAAAAGGCAGATATTTAAAAAATCCAACCACAGATATAAACTGAAAACAGGTGGCAGCATATATTGGAAGCTTAGAATACAGACCTCCTCAAATTTGAAAGCTATCATTGCAAAAGCCTTAAAAATGGCGTCTGTGGGGCCGGTGATTGTCACAATCCTCTCTGGGCAGTTTCCCTCTGAGATGTTGATACGTGCAGCGCTCTGTAGGTAAGAGCAGGTACCATCTTACACATCTGCTTCCCTTGATGATCAATACACATGTTTAGCATGTATGGAAATGTGGAACATACCTCTTCACGCATTTTCTTAACTGTTTCCCCTTTCTGAAAATGACAACAAATGTCGGTGACAAAAAAACTCTTCTTTGCTAGCAATATAAAACACAGGAAATGTAATTAAATTACATGGTACGTACCTTACCGATAATGCTTCCAACTTCCTATAATCAAAAAAGAATAAAAAATGACTGGGGTGTTTGGAAACCAATGGACTAACAATGAAACATTAAATGACTGGAAATTATCCCATAATCCATCCCTGTTTCACCTCAGTTATTTTGCTCAGTACAACCACAGTTCCCACAGTTCCCACAGCACCTCCTTACTTTGCCATGCATGAGCAGCCGAATGGTGAGAGTAACATTGAGGCCGCCCTCTGTGTGGACCTTAGTAGGTTCCATGCTGGGCTCAGAGGTGAAGCAGTGGTGATCACGTGACAGGAAGTCCACAAGGGGCAGGAAGAGTGTGATGGCAGCCAACCAATAGCCTTGAAGAAAAAACAAAGGCATATCCACTCAGATGGATGCTAAGTGTTAACTTAGGTAGAGGTAGTGACAATGACACCTGAGATGGTATCTCAGGTGTCATTGTCCTTTTATCACCAAGAGACTTTAACATCTATTTGAGTTGTTTTATCTTTTTTTAAGTGGCCTGGTGACTCAGTGGGTAGAATATCAGGCGGGAATGCAGACGTCTCCTGATACGAATCTCAGCTGCCAGGTGTCTTGAGCAAGACATCCCTAGGCAAAGCATGGGCCTGCTCACTCTCTCCCAGCCCCCCAACCAGGGGATCAAATGCAGAGAAATAATTTCCCCATGGGATATAAAGTACTAATAAATTCTGAAAATGGACCATATTTCAACACAAGAGGGAGCCCTACCTCAAAATTAAGGAATGTTTAACATAGAAAATAATGAACAGTAATACAAAAGCGCTATATTCACCAATATATATTCTTACATTTTCATCAGTGTAAGTTAACTTAAAAAAATAGTTTTCATGTGTCATTTGCTACTGCTACAAATGGAACAAATGTCCTACCAAATTGCAACATTAGACAACAAACAGAGGTTTACAAGCGTCATAAAGCAGCAATATCTCAGTCAACAGCACTATTAGCAGTGTGGCTGAAAACACAGCATGTTTTCAGGTGGAACTCCACATGTTAACATTTTCTCATAGAACTCTCAAAATACATTTGAAGATGTTGAATGCATCTCTCTGCACAAAACTGGAGGGAGAGAAAAAGTGAGAGAGAGAGAGAGAGAGAGAAAGAGAGGGAGAGAGAGGGAGGGAGAGAGAAAGAGAGGGAGAGAGAGGGAGGGAGAGAGAAAGAGAGGGAGAGAGAGGGAGGGAGGGAGAAAGAGAGAGAAAAAGACAGGGAGAGAGAGAGAAAGAGAGAGATTGGAGCATTATCAGAGGACTTGGAATAGCCTGAAGGAGAGAGGAAGGGGCCAAGGAAGGAGGCCAGCCAGATGTCATCCACTGAAGAGTGGAGACCCAAACCCTAGGTTGTCCTCCCAGGGGTGTGCACTGTGGCAATATTGCACATTTAAGACACTCTAAGGACTGCTCAAAATACCCACAACAAATGAATTATCAATTATTAACACACATTTTATACTACTGAAGAATGAAAAATATATCCTGGCTGTGACTTTCAGAAGGTCTTCACTTTCATTTTATGAAATAATCTGTCAGTTTGAAGATACATTGTGTATATAGTTGTCCACATATGAATCCTGGTATTTTCCTGGACTGTTTCATGTTAGGAACCTTTCCCATGAGCACCTCTGCCTGGCTTTATGATCACTGTCCATGTGGCTGAATCTACCTGCTTCTTCTATGTATGTTCACATTACTACAATGTCTATGTGGAAATCAACACAATTATATATTAATTTTTAATATATTCTTAAAAATATTTAGTTTGGGGTCATTTACTCCCACACATCTTTAATCTCTGTCCTGTGTGTGCAGTTGAGACAAATGAAAAAGCCCTCCTTTATAAAGAGCACCATGGACTAAAACTATTGGTTTCCTGTCCAATCAGCTCATAAAGAAACCTGGATAATCGCAAATAAACAGAATCTTTCTACCGATCCATTTAAAAGAGAACACAATACGACCAAATCAAATTTCAGATTAGATCGTCCCTGACCTCAAGGAGAACAACAATAAAACAGAAATGTTTCACCCCAGATAGCACATCACCTGTTTGTCTGAAGACAAACTTATACTTGCTGTTTAAAGGTACCACCTCTATTGTTCTAATATTTCTGTTTACAAGACCTTTGTAAGCAGGATTTTATTCTTAATTCACTATACTGCTATCTTGCAAACTTTCCAAAGGTGTCTGTTAAATGAATTTGAATAAAAGTGGGAATGAAATGTATATGGTCAACAGCTGAACATTGAAGAGAAACAACAAATTCAGACGATCCACATCAATTCTCACGGACTGTTCAGTGTTTTGGCTGAGACTGCCCAGTCCTTGCGAGGCGCGATTCCTCATCCCTTGTTGAAAGTGGGTCAAGCTCTCCGCTAAAAAGCTTCCGGGCCCATTTTCCGAGGTAGCTGCTACATTAATCACGCTTCACGCTCCTTCGAGCACCTTCTGCCTTTCTGCTCCTCTTTCTCACCGCTTTTTCTTTCACACAAAAGTTACATGGATAAAACACACACACATACATGCACGGACAAGCACATCCGCACACATGTACGCACACACACACACGGACAAGCATACATGCACAAAGGCTGGGTCCTTACCTTTGTATTTTTATGCACGTTTTCTGAAGAGCCAGTGACAGTAATGAAGTTAAAATCCGGGATAAAATTTGAGAAGCATGAATATGAGATGCCGATGGTCATGGTTTTTTATGTGAATGGCTGCAGTGTGCATGTTAAAAACAAAGACCTGCCCTAATGTTAGGTGCTCCAAAGATTTGGTATTTACTGCACAACTCACACTTTCATATTGTCTTGTGTTTTAAGTCAGGATACCTTGGAAACCAAGGATAAACCATTGACCTCCATTTTATACCTGATAATCACTGGGGAATCAATGTCTTTTTGATCATAAAATAGCATACACGTTGGAATTAGTTTAGTTATCTTTCAAGTTTAATGTAAATTGGACTCACCTTCCATATAATGTCACATTATAAAATGAACCTTTATAATCATCATACATGCATTTTTTCTGGACAAAGAATTGATTCGATCATGTGGAAATGATCTTGTGAAGTTCACAACTCTGTAGATTACTATACCCATCATACTAGCCAGCAAAAATACATGGACAACTACACGCATCATACTAGCACCACAGATAAGTTCTCCTCCCAGAATGAGAACAAGTGAAGTCAAGTTGAAGTAAGAGCTGCTCATTAGGAGTGAGGTTTGTGTTCCATCAGGAGGATCACCAAATGTACAGTGATGTAGTTTATTACTGATTCACAGCCTCCCGTTGCAAGCCCATCCTCATCCAAACCGTAACAGGCCCATTCTCATCCCACCATAATAGGCCCATCCTCATCCAAACCGTAACAGGCCCATCCTCATCCAAATCGTAACAGGCTCATCCTCATCCAAACCGTAATAGGCTCATCCTCATTCAAACCGTAACAGGCCCATCCTCATCCAAACCGTAACAGGCCCATCCTCATCCCACTGTATCAGGCCTATCTTCTCATCTCACCATAACAAGGCTGCCTTCTCATCCAACAGTAAGAGGCCCAATCTCTCATCCCACTGTAACAGGCCTGTCCTTTCATCTCACAGTAACAGGGCCATCCTCTCATCCCACAGTAAGAGGCTGTCCACACATCCCACCAAAACAGGCCTGTCCTTTCACCCCACCATCCTCTCTTCCTACCATAACAGAGCTGTCCTCGCCTCTCATCCAACCTCAAAAATAAGAAAAAGAGCAATGCAAAAAAGAAAGAGTTGTGAGGAAAAGTTGTTAGGTTGTCCATGTGAAAAGGACAACCTAACAAAGCACTGCAGTGATGCGTGAAGGTTGTGCATGCCCCTCCTCATACCCCTCCTGAACCTCTCATGATGTACAGTAGGTCAACCAATGCTCAAAACAAGGACCTTCCTGATGATACAAGACATAGAAACCTTTTGTTGTCAGGTAACAACCTGAAGACAGTGCTACCTAAATTTCATCAACATGTCTCCTGCCACACCAGAGGAGACAAAACCTTGGATCATG
>JABJVR010005535.1:0-13420 GCA_025773905.1 Chitala chitala | reverse complement strand
ATTTGTTATGATAAAAATAACAGTTAAATTGCTATAAAAGACCATGAGTGCGCACACACACACACACACACACACACACACACACACACTTGATTAAAAAACAGTGCAGTGTGTAGAAAAATGAAATGGACCCTATGAGCTTGTGGTGACAGCAATCATTACAAACAGCTGTTACATCAGTTTGAAGCACGAAAGGTTGAACAATCAAGAATCCTCAAAATAGCTGTATACAGTCAACTGTATACAGCTGTTTCATGCTGGAAACGTGAACAGTTAGATATCAATATATGTATATGTATTCTTTGAAATGGCTCATTTAGGTATAATTTGGGCATATACAACTTTCTCTTCACATGTACAGCAGGAAGTCTTTCTGGTAATTATGTTGCCAGTTGCTTTTCTTTGAGTGAACCTTTGAGTCATTAACAGCCGTCCTTTTGGTCACACGGTCACATCTTGTCGTTTGAGAAAGCAGATCCTTTTCGTGACCAAGCATGTGCTCAGCCAACATGTCGCCTTCTGTATAACAGCTGAGCTAAGTGTGACGTGACAGTCCCAGAACAGCACAATCACACATACTGGATGCAACTCTTGTGTGAGGTACCGGGGAGTGTCTGTGCTTAGGAAGTGTACCTATAGTAACAGCCACAGGGGGTTTGTGCTGGGCTGCTAAAACACTGAACATGGTCCAGTGCATTGCTTTCATCGATTCACACGTGCACAGAGCTTATTTCACAACACATTGTACAGGTATCAACACTATATGCATAATACCAACTACAGGGAATTTGTTCTGGACTGGAGAAACACTGAATGCTCCAGTGCACACATGCATGCACACATACACACAGCTTACCATTTCACAACACTTTGTACAGGCATCAACAGTGTACCTGTTCATTTGATTCCCTAAAATGACTTCTTGAATGGAAGAGGGAATGGCTGCATACCTTTGACTCTTTAAATGCCATCTCACTGAATAATGCAGTTGGAGGTTTTGTGCATCGTTACAAATAGCTATAAATATCATGTCCTCCTCCAGGGACAGCAGTTTCCAAAGCACCAGCTGTTGTTATTGGAGGGCATGTCCAGTCTCTTCTCATTGGGTGCCTTCTCTGGTTTTTGATGCCCTTGTCTTGATTACACGCACCCTTTGTCTGCCTTTGAGATGTGATGTTGTATTTCAGGCCCAGGAATAGAAAATCTTTGTTTGAGTAAGGATTGATGTTTACACTTTTGAGTATGTTCATAGACAAGTACTCTCAAAGTGCACCCAAAATATACCTTGGCTGAAACCTTACACCCATGTGTGGGGAAACAATGTTTTTTTTTTTATATATACACCTGCTGCAAATTTGGCCTATAGTTATGACATTTCCTGATTGTTGGGTTATCCCAACGTTTTATGAGTTGAAGGCGTTTACTCTTTTAATTTTTTTTTCCCCAAGAACTACATCTTGATTCTCAAACAGTGCAGCATGTCACAGAGATCAGAATTGATTGTCAGAATTTGGCTGTCAGCTATGTGCTTCTCCTGATTGTGTAACTGTGTAAGCCGAGCAGCCTGGTCTACGTATCAGCCCTTTGTAATTAAGGGTCTTCCTGTTGGTGCTGGTTCCGTAACCCGATCGGCGTGTGTTTGCTGACGAGCTCTTGCCGTCGTACTTCCTCTGCACAGCAAAGCGCTCATGGACCTGCTGGTGGACCTGTGTGGCCGGTACCACCTGAACCCAGCCTACCACACATTGGAGCTGCTTTCCCCGGACGGCCGGCCCCTGGCCTTCAAACCCAACGCCCTGCTGGGGATGCTGGACGTGCAGTACGTGCTCATCAAGGAGAAGGTTTCGGAGGACAAAGTGATCCGCAAGCCCCCGCCCAAAGTGCCTGAGGTGAGCGCTGGAGTGTGTATGAGTAACGAGTTTCCCGTTTGAGCATTCTCAAATCCAAACTGTCAGTTATAACAGTGATACAATGATGATAATTGTGCTTGTTTTTTTTTTTCTTGATCAAAAAACTTTCAAAGACTGGCATAAGCCTGACATTGAATAAAAGCAGAATAATTTGGTAGGTCATCTGAGTAACTATGGAAATACTGGCTGTTATAAAACTGCATGCATTTTGCCATTGTAGGAAATGCATTGTACAAAGTAACTGCCTGAAGCTCCTGTTACTTTTTAATATTATATACTTCATTAAATCAGATGCTTTTGGTTTGATATGAAATTGCCACAATTATTACTTAATATGCTTCACGATCTATGCATGCAAAATGCAGATTCAGCAGTGTAATTTGTTCATATTAATTAGCAGTTCTGCAAAAGCTCATCAGCAATGTCAGATTACCTGATTGTAATCTGAGGGCAATTTAGCACTTCATTAGTCGGCTGCACCCTTTGAAGACAGAAAGTAATAAGAGATGGTGGGTATGTCTTCACCTCATTCATTATTTACTTATGTATGTTTCAGTTTTTCTGAAGATCACGTGTGTCTTAGCTAGTGGAATAACTAACAGTCTGGACAATGTCAGTGTTCTGCAAAATGCTTGATAAAGGTTTTGGTTTCTTTTATGTCAGCTACATTTAAGGGACACGGAAGTAATGTACAGCGATATATTAGAAACCAAATGAACATGCATATGGGTGTGTTACGTGGGGGCAAGGACTTCAAAGGGCTGTGTTACCAGTCAGATTTACTGAAGCGTGGTCATACAGCCCCTGCTGGGACGTCAGCCAGTTTAGTTCCTCTGCTGTCGTGCCCCCGCGCCATATCGCGTGTAAACATTTCCCACTTAACAACTAACCACCATTTTCTGATCTTTAATGCTGTGGATAATTGCAGCAGGAAATATCAGCCGCTCACAACGGTGGCCACACAAAGGTAGGCTTGTGTGACGTGACTGTGGGATTAATGGAGCTTTACTGTGGGAGTGAATGGCCTCTTCCCTCTCATTGCTGTGTCTCCACGGTCCCTCCACTGCTCTGTTACCACAGTGTGAATTTTTCATCACTGCCTTACCTTTAGTTACCATGCATTATTTCTGTACCAGTCTCGGGGCTCGATTCTCGTTCTCTGTGCTCTCTGACTTGGCTGTCTTCCAGCAGCACTCACTCTGGTTATAAGAGTCAGTGCTCAGCTGTTACTGGATACACGCTGTTTGTCGGCCCAGTGTTTTGCTTTGATATGCCCTGCTGTTTCAGAACAGGTTAGAAACTAAAGCACTTGCCTTTCAGTAATCTGAGGCACAGTACATTTGATTTTTGAATGATACACAAAATTGGACAATGATGAGCTTTAGCGGTGTTAGCTCACTGGGCATTAGAAACTTTGTGTAAATCTGTGTTTTAAGGATGCATGTTATTCATTTTATTTGGTGTAATACTTTTAATATTAAATGCTGTACCATACCAGGATGAACATTTGTGTTACTGAGATTTGAAATCAAAGCTTGTGTGTCTTCTCTTGTGTGTTGTTGGGCAGTCAATTCAAAGGCTCTTGAACAATGTGTTTGATAGGTGCCTTACGAGGACTTTAGACATGAGTAGACCTTTTGCACTTTGCTCTATGGCATGACAGCATCGACACGGGCAGAGACGTGGTCGAGTGTCTTCTCCCACACTCAACGTAATGAAGCGCCTCACCTAACACCTGTACTGTGTTCACCTGGGTTGTGCTGGGATACCTTTTAGTGAATTAGAAATGGCAAGCATAAGGTCAGCTCAGGTCAGAGTGATGGTCAAAGAAGATCACCTGACTCTCCAACGATGGCCAAATTTCAGCTTTCCACAATTTTATACCTGTATTATTATATAAGAAACGTATTTCTGGAGTTGTTTACCTGGTGTTGGAACTGTTAAAAATGCGGCTTTGTTAAAAATGTGTTAATGTAACAATATAAGATGTGAATATGCAATGAAACCCGTTACTCTCATTGCAGAAATCCATACGCCTGGTGGTGAACTACCACAGGACCCAGAAGGCGGTGGTGAGGGTGAACCCTCTGGTGCCCTTGAGCAGTCTTGTGCCACTCATCTGCGACAAGTGCGATTTTGACCCCCAGCACGTCATCCTGCTGAAGGACAGTGTCAGTAACCATGAGCTGGACTTGGACAAGTCCCTGACTGAGCTGGCCATCAGAGAGCTCTACGTGCTTGACCAGAAACTGGGTAAGTTCTGCTGTCGCATTCTGTTAGCGCTTCCCTTTACTGTAGTTGATCGCAGCTGGAGTAGACATTTAATGAGGGAAGGACAAATGCGTTTAGTTACATTCGTCTACTCTGTGTCCAGTCCACGTTGACAGCCACAGTTGACAAGCGACTCGAAAGTTTCAACACCGTAACCGAGTCGTCAGATGTCATTAATTAAGCTAACTGTCTAACCCTGTGCTTTATTTGCAAGTCAATGCTAACATGAATGGTTTTTCTTTCCAAAAGTGAAATGAGCACAAACTGTAATCTGATGTAAACTGAATGCCCAGCGATGAAAAGTTGGTGCAGTATTTTTGACACGACACTGCTGTCTTGAGCCCCAAGTCTTATGACAGTTATGTGATTGTTTCCAGTTCTTCAGCCTAAAATGGCCTCGGCACCTGCTCTGAATTACTCAGGTATCGTTGTGTTTGAAGCCCTTATCTCCTTGCACTGTAGTTGCAATATGTGCAGTTAGTGGTAGCTTGTGCCCTGCCTGACCACCAGCCTGCTTGTTAGATTTACTCATTCTTTACTATGTAATATTTAACCTTCTATATCTAACACTGTGTTTTTATAGATTAGGTCGATTTTTAAAATCACAAAGCAAACTACTTTTTTGATTTCCCCATACAGTCAGCACTGCTGCAATAGTTGAATTAGAAAAATATATTTCCCTGAGAAATTTTATCCAGAACCACTGCCAGTCCCATTTAAAGTGCACCAGTGGTATGTCTCACTCTCCCAACCCTTCAGTAGTAACTGTTGTAGCGAAAAACTGCTTTATTAGACGTTAAAATTGTTTGTCTCTGGCTCCATCTGCTGTTATTAACAAACAACTGCTCGTGTTGTGAACAGGTGGCTAAAAGTCGCGGCAGTTGTGCTTACAGATTCAGTAGTTTCGCCTCACGTGGAGTGGGAAGTCTAGCATCGTGTTATGTTGCTTGAAAAGTCTTTCTCATGTTGCACCTGTGTGCCGTATGCACGGACTGCGCGTGACGTAACGTAAACTTAGACCTGTCGGAGACGCGCGGTGCGGCGTTCCGACTGAATGAATGTCTCGAAGTGGCTGGTCACCGACCTGAGGGAATGCGCGTGGCTCAGCTGTCAGCGCGAGAGCAGGCGCGAGACACGCCGATTTAATGGCGCGCGTGAACCCCGGGGAAGCCGGTTTGTGTCACGTTGTGCTCTAACGGCCTGCCTCCTTACAGAGTCTCTGCGCTCCAACACACTAAGCAGCTACTCACTGGAGAAGAAAGGGCTTCTGGAATTCTTCAAATTCAACAGGCGGAAAACAAAGGTAAAACACTTTTTAAAATAGCACTTTTTTTTTTTTTTTTACCTTTGAGAAATTTATATTTTTATTGACGGCATTTTGTCTGCTCACTGGCCTTATACTGACGAAGTGATCATATGAATTTTAATCTGTTTAACTTGTAACTAACAGCTTTAGATATTTGTGCTTTGTATTCAAATGGAACATAGTCACGGAGTCCTCGTTTATAGATGTATTTGACATTAAGGTTTTGTAAATTTGAAGATCTCAAATGCGCTTATTGACATGAAACGCTAGGTGGCAGCATTCACAGAACGCACAATATATTTGTTCTTCCTTCTGCCAAGATTCGCATTGAAGGAGCCCCGTGCATAGTATGACCGATGGGACAGTAGGTTTATTCACATAATGGATATAATGGAAAGTCTGTTCATTAAAGACATCCACTTAAAACAGGAAAACACAGGCAGACTTAATGCTGTACTGCGGAACATTTCTGTCAGTGAAGCTATTGATGGTTCATCTCATTAAAGTACTTCTTTGGCTGTGTGGATTTTCCTTCCTTAATAGATTGTTAAGGAGACTGTGATGCTAATACACTCTTGTATTGATTGGAGGTGAATCACCCAATTTGTCCAAAAGCCCATTTTGTTCTTGCTGCTGATGGGCCTCACTGGCTGTTCCCTCACCCCGGGCCAGGCCGGCCTCAACATCTCGCCAGTGTTCCCAGTGCCCTGTCTCTTCGTGTGGCGAGGGTCTCCCCTGGCGCGCTTGCTGAGATGCCCACTTTAATCTGCGCCAGCGCATTTGCATGTGTTGCCCGGGGTGAGCTGGGGGGCAGGCTGCAGCTCATCAGTGTTGAAGTGCTCCTTTTACGACCCAGAAAGGAGCCAGTGCTGAGATGGGGGCTGTCTGCGAGGGCCTGTTCTGATTGAAATCCAATTTCTCTACACAGCTGGAATACACAGCTGTGTGCACTTGGTATTTGTATGTTAAAGAATCTGCTGAATAAATTATACTTGGTCATTTGTTTCAATCTTTATGGATTCTCAAGATATATTGTTAATTGTGAACATCTGTTCTTTAGTAGTTTTGTGGAAAACTGACTTGTAGAATGTTGCCAAATTTATCATTGTCATATAATTTAAACCCCTCACCATTTATTGCAAAATATTCTCTGATATTGCACCGTTTCTGCGGAGGATGTTCGGGAGGAAAGATGGCAGGATTTACATATCTCATATTCCCATATATTACATCATTTATCGTAAGTTATGGCATAAAGGAGGTTGCTACTGCCTCTCCAGTACTGGTGTTTTTAAACCCCCTTTCCACTGTGATATGTAGTGCTTTCTTTTTAACTTTGCCTATGGCAAAATACAAAAATAGATAATTTTTGTGATGCATGTTTAAAGTACGGTTATAGCACATGATATGGTGCAAACTTCATTCATATAATTAAGTGTAGTTGTGTGTGAAGAGGATCGAGCCGTGTTGCAGTACCATGTTTCTATCGTGTTGGTTATGTGACTGTGTCCAGAAGCCAAAGAAGTAAGGTTGGTCATTGGGGTAGAAAAGCAGAGGAAATCTGTGGTTTTTGTAAAAAAAAAAAAAAAATCGGTCTAGATTTTGAATTGTGTTCCATGGTGACAACAGGGATGGAATTCTGAAAGTCACTGGTTGAGTTTAACTCCACAATTGGCACACTGTAGTCCTGAAAGTGCCCATTATTGATGTTAACACTCTCACTGCTTCCATTTCTGTTGTACGGGCCCAACACTTGGTGTGTTTTATAGCAGCCATTGGAGAGTGTGCAGTCTTTGAGCTTGATGACTGCTCTTAATGCCTCACTTCCATATGTATAAGAGCAGCTCTGGTAGCAGGGCTTCTATGATGTGTATACAACATTCTTTTGGTTGGGTGATGGGCAGTCTTCCCATATTCCATTGGCATCATATGCAGATATAATAGTCTAATTTTAGTGTGTGACATAAGCATGTACAGTAATGTGTTCCCTCTGTGACAGATGACTGGATTGCAAAAGAGATTCTGAAAATAGCAGGCTCTGAAATGCCAGGGGTTCCAGCAGCAAAATTCGCTGTCTGAATTGTGTGTACAGGTCATCGCCTGCAGTTTTGATGAAAGATAAAGCACCTTTTCAGAGCCATGCATTTGTGGTGCTGCTTCTCTTCCATCAGACCAATGAACGGTTGCATGGACTTGTAAACAGGCATAGTGATGGGCAGAAAAACACGCTATGATATTAAATTTTTGGCCACAAGAATTATTGCATGAAAATGTATGGGGAAAGATAAGGTCAGTCATCTGTGATTCTGTAAACAGATGTTTTTAACATTGGCTTCCACATGACTTAGAAGTGTTTGTTATAACATTAGGGAACCTGTGAGGGTCCTGTTCATCTCAGCGTGGCGTGTTAATGGATGACTCCACAAGAATGCAGCAGTCAGAGGATTTTATCGGGTTGACTACTCGCGACAGGACCTCGTAAGTCCAAAGGGGACCCTAGCATTAATTCTACATTTGACGGGGAACCCGTCGAGTTTTTATATAACACGAACAGCGTGATCTCTGCTGGAAGCATCGGGGTGGGGGCTGGTGTCTGCATTCCCAACCTTCTGCATTAGTTAAATTTGCTTGGATCCCATAGAGGCAGAATGCTACAGTAGTCAGCGAGAGCTGTTTGGAAAGCATTGCCTCGGAGTCTGTTGTGCTCGGACTGGTGGAAACGCGTGATTCGAGCAACATTCTGCGGTTGGGAAAAATTACAGCCTCTCGACATTTTACACATGAAGCTCGGATAAAAGGTTGTTTATCAAAAAAACAAAATGACTCCAGGACATCTAAGTACAGAAGAATGGTACATCTGATGTGTTCTGAGTCAGCAGTGTAGGTTGTCAAGGGTGTCTAAAGGCCTGCAAGTACTATGCTTATTCTGACAAAAATGCATGTCACATCCATAATAATAGTAGGCAAGTCCTCGCCTTGTGGCAAGGGGAGAAAAAGGGTAGTGAGATCACAAAGGTCACATGTTTTTGTCCACCAGAGACTACAGGTTCAAACCTCTGGAGTGAAATGCCTGAACAACTTAGACATGGTGTCCTTGTGTTGAGTGAAGTATTTTGGTTAACTTTTAAATGCAGTGCTTGGTCTGTTACATTTTGTAGTTGTTTATTCCAAGGTCACTTTACCAGACGTCTGCAATTTATGAATGCTCCCTTTAGAGCAATAATTATTTGTGTGTCCTTTTCTTAAAAGCTTTAATGGCGTTGGTGGGGTTTGTGTGGAATGCCAAGAGAATGTGATGATGGGGAGTGTTTGGCTGGTAGCCCGTTTTGTTCGGATCGTTCTATGTCTGTGTTGTTTTTTTTTTTTTTACTTTGTTTGTACGGCTTGGAGAACTTCAGTTAAGGACAGCTTGTTATTTCCAATGCAAACAAAGCCATAGTCGTGTGTGTTCCTAATACAGGTAATATGTGAGGATGAGTTGTACAAAATTAAATTGGAGGCCTACCACAGCATTATTACACTTCGTTATGAAGAACAGGACTGTTATTTGTCTTGTTGATGTTACTTACTTACCACGACAGGCTGATTACTTGGACCTGAAGCCACAGGGGTTCTTTGGGATATTCCGTCCGTTTTTCTGTCCTTGCAGGTTCTGTAACAGTTCTGCTGAAACAAACGTGCTATCCTAAGGAAACACGAGCACCTCTGAGTAAACATTTGGCATTTTAATGCAAATGCTTATGTAAATAGTTGTATGCTTTGTAAAATAAGTACTTAAATTGTGGCCTAATAGAAATGTGTCCTTGGCACTTGCCTTGGCTCACCTTGATTCACCTTGTCATTTGAGCATAATGCGTTAAGATGGAGAGGTGTTTGAGCCCATTTACTGATTCTGTGTTTCTGCTAGATTTTAGTTTACAAATATTTAAATGAAAAATATTTAAAATATTGTACATTTAATGACCATTTGTTATTGTTCAGTATGCTGTTTCGTTGCTGGGTAGTGGCATCACAGTCTTACTTCTATCCAGTGTATAATATTGCCCAATGAGACTTCAGCAGTGAATAATGGTACCTGTTTACTTTCTGAACCATACATGTCATCACCTTGTTTGTTCATGAATACAATATGCTGTTCTCCTTTAAGTTAGACACCTGCCCCTTTTTGAAAAAACCGCGCTCATGTGATGGTTGGGCCTGTTCTATGGAAATGTGCATTCACATGTTGAAAGGTCTGTCAAAATTAATATGCATATGAGAAAGTGTGTTAAAAACATACACTCCTTTATGTCACAACTACATTATTTTCTTACTTTTAATGTTTGAAGTCATATATTTTATTCTTGTAACAATCTATCCGTGTAACGTTGACTATGCCCAGGTAACGTGAACAGTAGCAGGAATACTAAACGCTACTGGCAAACTGTACACATTTTCCCTCCCAGCAAGGACCCTTGAGTTTTTCTATTTAATTTGTTATCAGTCCCACAGAGAAAGGAAAGGAAGTCCCAGGTTTCACTCAGGCATTTAAATTGCTCGACCTTTCAGACACAACTAAATCATACATCCTGCCAGAAGTTTACAAATAGCAGGAAAGACGCAGTGGTTCCATACAGCTCGAGCCGTGTCCTGAGATCTTTATCCGAGCTAGGCTATTCTGCTTCCTTTTCTTAACTTTTACAGTTCAGTACTGTGAGAACGGGTGCAGATAAATGGGGAAGGTTGAGGAAAGGCCAGATGTACCACCTTCTAAAAAGCTCGCCAAAAAAATTTTATGGAATGGCTCTCAGAGGAGAGAACTGGCCTATAGAATCACCAAGAGTCAGATACGACGGGTTACGACATCATAGAATAGGATAGTGGTTTTATTGTCATATCAGCTGTATACAGTTGGTACTGTACACAGTAAGGGGAAACAGTGTTCCCCAGGATTCCAGGTGCTACATAAAACAACACAAAAGGACAACACAAAACTACTAATAGAATATACAAAGGTGCAAAGACAGCAAGTATTACTATAATAGTGCAAACAACAACAAGTAAACATAACACAGAACAGCACAGACATAGTTCTAGGTACAGTATTCAGTTTGATAAGCTGTGTGCTATGATCATGAAGTGCAGTGCAGTGTTGGTGTGTGTGGCAGAGATCAATCTGTCAGTGAAGCCCCTGAGAGTTAAGGAGTGTTATGGCATGGGGAAAGAAGCTGTTGCACAGTCTGGCCATGTGGGCCCAGATGCTCCCGTACCTTTTGCCAGACGACAGTAGACTGAACAGTTTATGTGACTGGAAAGTTTTGTTAGAGGTGGATTTCTTAGCTGTAAGTGCGTCCGGTGGTCATAGGCATGTATATCGGTTGTTCTGACATCTGTACACAAAGAATCGTGGTGCAGAATCAGAATAAAAACATTGTCAGCACCATTATGGACCCAAAGACACCGTTGAATGCTACTACCACGCCAGCATTTTGGAATTTTCAACATTATCAATGTGAAAACGCACAAGGGGACACAGACGTCATAAATCTGTTGCATCCTGACTCTTGTTTATATGTATATTGTCATGTCCTCTACACCGTTTACATCATATTGATCATATTGGATCTACTGAAAAAAGCGGAAGGTTGATTTTTTTATTTTTTTTTTAATAGCAAGAGCTGGTAGATTTCTGTCGTTTTTGGCGTCGTTTCAAAGCGAATCCCTTTTCTCCTTTTACTTGTGCCTCCAGAGTGTTTCTACGCCTCCCGTCACCCCCTGTGTGGAGGCCCGCCCACACACGCTTGGACAGTCCCAGTCTGTCATGAACATCTCTCGCATGTCTCCAAAGGTAGAGGTGAAAAAGCGGCGGGCTCCTCCCCCCCCTCAGGCCATGCCCACCATGTCCATGACCCAGTGCTCAGCAGAGACCTGCCAGGTATGACTCCCCTTTTTACCTTACAGCACAGCATTTGTACAAGAATAATTTACATAAATTTACAAAGGACATTTATCAGTGGAAAAGGACCACATTCGATCATTTTACATTGGTCAATTTAGCAGCTGTTGTGCATACTGCATTTAATAATAGTGCAGCGACAAACAAAACTGTATGGTGACTGTTACACTTGAATTGAAACATATATGATTGTTGATTGACAGCCAAGTTTTGTCCCTTGTGTAAGGTGGGGGTGCCAGCTAGTCTGTGGTATGCCTTTGATGTGCCAGCAGCCATTCATCCTCAGTGTGGTGTACCAGCCTAGACGTGAGCTAGTCAGACTCTCGAGAGCCGCAGACACACGGCGTTCCTCAGCTGAACGAAACATGGAAAAATGTGTCTAGGGCTGCACATGCACCTGAAAAAAGATGTTTTCCTGGCATTGGATTAAGTTTCTTTGGTATCAGTTCTTATGCGATTGATTTTGGGGAATTTTGTTTGTTTATTTTAGTCTGTATACCCTTTCTTATAAACTACTGAGAGATCAGAGTCTTCTTTAAATTTTGATTTTCTATTATTTGTGTTAATTTCCCAGTAAAGTGTTCCTTGAGAGGGAAAATAGAGAGATTGTGAGTCCTGGCAAAGAGGAATCTTTTTGTTTTCCATGATAAAAGGCAAGGTGACTTTGGGTAATTAGTGCTCTGTAATGCTGTTGCATAAATGTCAAATTCTTCTTGAGTTTCTGTGTTTAGATTAGTTTTTTTTTTTTTTTTGAGAATTTCAAATATTTGTTTTATTTCGTTTGGAAGTTTATGGGAAAACTGATTTCTAAAAATCAAAAATGTATCACGTTCGATAAGATCTGAAGAGCAGTATTTTTATAGAGCAGTTAAATTAACACATAAAGGACACACATTTATCTCGCACCTTATCCAAATGTTACCAAAGTTTAGAAATTTGTAAATGAATTTATTTGATTAATAACAGTTGACCAACAGTCAAATTTCATGTTTTTGAGAAATTTGAAATTTGAGGTCTGAAAATGTGTTAAATAATAATAAACTTTTATTTTTTAGTTTTTTAAAATTTAAACATATAGAACATACTGAAAATGGCAGGCTCTGAAAAGTTATGTGTGGACTAGAATGATGTCAGTCTGCTACCCTGTCCAGTGTATGCAAGTTTTTTCCAAACAAAAACATTTTAAATATTTAAAAGTTAACATTAATTGATATATCCCTGTGTCTGATGGGTGAAAAAATGAATAATATGAACAGACATTGTTTTTACACCATGATATGTATGTGCAGTGTTGGTTATCATCCATACACAACGCTCTTATTTTCACTTCATAGGTGTACTTAAACCACTTACATGTATGTCTTCTGTTAAATTGCACTTAGTTGGTTTGTTTCTCCCACTGTAATAAAAATCATGAGAAACTCGTATGCTTGACATAGTCGCGATGATGTTGCTTAAAACAGAACCCGTTCAGGAAAAAAAACAGTTTGGAGAAAGATTAAGTTTTGAAGTGGATTTGGATCTTTGATGCAAAGTAGTGAATGCATATCATGTTTAGGAGGTGTCCACATTAATCCCACACTCAGTGGTCTTAAATGGGTATTGTTTTTGACAGTACCACATCACCACTAACAGTAAATATATTGTAGCATCAATAGTCTTGTCTGAAAGAAACTTTATTGCATGTGCCGTTTTGGTATTTGTACAAAAGCATGCATTTTTATACATTTAGATTTTTGAAGAAAACAGCAGTTTAGGATAAATATCATAGCAGTTCTACAACAGAGCCCTCAGTATTGTACCTGTTAATTTATTTTGGCCTATGAAGGTGGCTTATATTATATATATATATATATATATATATGTATGTATGTATGTGTATATATATATATGTATGTATGTATGTGTATATATATATATGTATGTATGTATGTATGTGTATATATATATATATATGTATGTATGTATGTGTATATATATATATATATGTATGTATGT
>JABJVR010005534.1:0-13427 GCA_025773905.1 Chitala chitala | reverse complement strand
GTGAATTAAAAAACAATTTCAAAATCTCAGTCTTATTCTCCACCGATCTGGCATTCACCAGTGCCAGACGAATTGACAAGACTGAAAGTGATTATGGAGAGCAAGGGGACAGTCTTTGCAGATTCCTCGGGACTGAGCCACGTTGGACATACCTGGTAGTATGCGACGCAGGGTAGTAGGTGTAGGTGTAAGGGGAAAGGAAGGGAAGACGTATACAAGGCAACGAAAGCTGCCATGAACTATAGCCGAGGCTAACTTTGATAACTTAGCTCGTGCTAGAGTGCCTCCTCTTTTCCCTCGATGATGCCGCTACCGCCAACGCCAGGAGAAAGACGCCATAGACCGTATCTCTCTAGGAATGGTGAAAAAAACCGATGGCAGAATCCGCAGCGAAAGCGAGAACCGTGCAGGAGACGAAAACACAGAGTCCGAGGCATCCGGATAGAAAATCCCATAAGGACTAAGTCTCAAACTAAGGAGAGTGTGACGATCGTAAACCAGCCTAGACGTGGTAGAGTGCACAACGACGCAATCACTGGAGCAAAAACATAAACATAGAAAAACAAACAGTGAAAGCATCTGCCGGCACAGCCAGTACAACGACGCCATGACAGTTTGCATCCGGGTGTCAACAACAACACTCAATATGAGATACACCCCTCATGAGTATGTCAGGGAATCTGCCTAAGCCAAAGTAAGGCACGATTGAAAACTTAACATCATTAATGTTGTGACATCATTTCTAGTGTCATATTTCAAGGGTAACTTAACTCAACCTGCCTGGTTGAGTTTCTTATGTATTACCGATGCCAGTCTGATACTTACGACCTTAGGACTTGAAACATTGTTCTTTTGGGTGACAAATCTTTGTTGGAGAACCACTGTAATGGATCCTTGACCTCGTCAAAAACAAAGAGAACAAGAGAGCAACTTTCAAAAGTATCAATGGCATGGCCTGGAAAAGCCTACTTGGAGAGCAAGGAACAGGAGGAGTAGGAGAATTATCATGGCTGTGCTTGAGCAGCTTCAAGGCCTTGTGAGTATTTATAATCCAGGATCCCAGAGTCCACTGCACCACCTGCAACTGTAGCAGTGCTGAGTGAGACAGCACAGTTTGCTGTGATTTACTCAGCCCAAGAAATTCAGCAGCTGTCATCTGATGGAACAACATTGGTTTGAAAAAGACTAAATGGGATATTATTAAAGCTTTTGATAAGCAGCCATATAAAGCAGAAACACATCTTTGAAAAACAGATGCCTGGTCTTTTGGAAGGGTGTGGAAATTCCAGAAAGGATAAGGCTGTTGTGATGGACCAGCTATATAAATGTATGTAATTTGCCTTTTGTAAGTCATTGGGCTTGTTTTACATCTGTTTGGAAATTCATTCACTTTCATCTGTGACACAGCTAAGGATCTAGCAAGGCGAGGGACATTTTCTAAAGTGTTTCAGACTATTAGGTCAACAATGATCTCCAAGGCTTTCGGAGAAGAGGTGTCTTCATCAGCTGTTCGCTAATATTGAATTAGAAAATACATTTAGAAGTCTTTGTTATTTTTTCCTGTGGTATGCAATGCCAGAAACCTGAAAGAGGCGTTTTTCATTACCTTTGTAGGGTCCACCACCCCCCCCATCAGTGGTTGATAATAACTGTGCCTCTAAAGACAAAAGGTGTGGTCAGTCACTGCTTCCCTTAGGAAAGGAAGATAAATAACAGATCAGGCTTCAGAACAGGACAGTGGTAGTATTTATACTCGGTTGTGGGATGCCTGGGTCTCCCCAATACTGCATCGTGCTTCAAGAATATGAGGATTTACAGAATGTAAAATATCAGATGTGATTCAGAACAGAGCTGCATCATGTCTCGTTTCTTAGCTGTTCAAGGGGAGATGTGTTGGGTATCTAAATCAGTAAAGCAGAAATGTGAAATGATAAAATTGTGGAATTGTGTGGTAAATATGGCAGAAGATAAAATTAAGATTATTCTTTGGGAGTAAATTCCACAATTCTCCATGGACTATTGTGCTTCACTCCATTATGGAAAACATCGGGTTGTAATGTATCTATAAGATATAATATTAAAATATTACATCTTTCTGGGACGTGTCTCAGGTCACTCGCCCCTACATATTAACTACGTGTTTGTTCTTCACTGCTTACTGCTACTTATAACGCTCATGTACACTGTTTGCATGGTGAGGTATTGCCACCATGATATCACCATGATAACTGACCATTCCTCTACCTGTCGTATGATCCCCTCACCTTTACCTATGAAACACACTCTGTGAAGTGTTCAAAAATGTGAAAGTGTAGTTGTAATGTTTGTAAAGAAAAGAGAGGTGGGATCCTCTTTGCTGGAGTACAGCATTTGTTAAAGGGCCAAGAATATTCAAAGTCGAGAAACAGGTGAGAAAAAACCGGGAGAATCAGATCTTGACAGAGACATGGGCAGGGGAAGACACAGGACAAGTTGAGAGAGCCACAGGAGCCAGGGCCAATGGATAAAACACGAGACACTGAGCGTGTGCAAATCTCTCTATGTCACGTAGCAAAAACATACTTCACGATGAGGTGTGCTCTGGCCTTTTACATGTTTGCTAAATGAGCCACAGCTGGTGCACGTGGCTGCAGGGGCGTGCCAGTAGTATTTTAATCTTGATATAATAAATTGGAGTAGTTCCTGCTCTAACTTCATGTTGTAGGGGCTGTGGATGTGCTGTGAGCCATCACAACGCTGCCTGGGTCTATGCTGTCAGCTTGCTGTTTTTGAGTCAGCAGCCTTAGATGAACTGTGCAAAACCAAATTAATGAGCCTTGCATCGTTAAGCTTTCAGTGACAGATTTTAAGGAGATCTTACAAACTCCTGTTAAATTTGGGATGTATTTCTGGATGTGAGATGTGTCATTAAAGCGCCCATTACATTTACAGTGTGTTTCATCAAGGCTGCTGTCTCCACTCAGGGACTTACATTAAATTACTACAAACATCTTTAGGGCATCAAAGCATATGATCAAAAATGAAATTAGTGTGCAGGATGGCTTTGAACCGTGTTTGTTCGTTCCTGGAGAATCTGTTCCACAAAGGATTCAATTTCAGTTAGACAACTAAGCGGATCCTACACAAACCAGAGAAGGGGCATACATGTCATAACCAGGAGGGAAAGAAATGGAACAACTTCAAAATTAGGACCTACAGTTCAATTAGTTTGTTTGTTTTTTTTTTTTTTTTGAGTAGCGTTAATTTGTAGCCCGGTGGCATGGTGGTTAGCACTGTCGCCTCGTATCTCCAGGACTGCGGTTCGATTTCTGCCTTGTGTGTGTGTATGTGTGTGTGTGTGGAGTTTGCATGTTCTTCCTCTGTTTGGTGGGTTTTCTTCGGGTTCTCTGGTTTCCTCCCACTGACCAAACACATGTAGGTTAGGTTGATTGGTGTCTCCAAATTGCCTGTAGCGTGTGTGCACTGTGGTGGATTGGCACACAGCCCTGGGTGTCCCCTGCCCTGCACCCTATGTCTCCTGGGATGGCAGGCTTCTCGTGACCCTTAACAGGATGAAGCGGTATAGAAGAATGAATAATTTATAGCCTGTGCTTTCTAAATACAAACACAGGCTACAACCATTTCCACTTTATTCCCAATAATGTAGTCCATTTCACTGATAATCTCAGCTGTCATGTTCCACATGTCAGCCTCTCATGTGATTCCTCTTTGTATTAAGTTCATTTCCCATGTGCATTAGCTTCCAGCTAAGTGTCAGGAGCTCTCACGACAGGGGGAGAGAGCTGCGTGGTCATGTTGCTGGGACACAGCAGAGTCCAGCCACACTTTTAAGAGGAACATTGTGTCCTGCATTATGCCTACTTGCATAGTTCAGAAAAGAACTCAGTTAACTGAGTTAATGCTCCATTTAGCCAGCCGTCAGAGGGAGGGACCCCAACACCTCAGCACAGCCAGTTTTATTGACATGAAAAAATATATATGAAAGAACAGGAGTGTTAAAGTGTCTTATAAATTCTCATATAACTTTATTGGAATTATAACCAGATGCTTGAACTCAAAAAGGTAATCATTCAAAATGTTTGAAAAGCAACACAATAGTGTTAGATTCTCCACTGGATGCATATCATGCTGTTATTAGCATTTTAATTTAATAAGGCTTCTGTTTTAACATTTTAATGGAGTGAGACATGCTTACTTTTTGTAATTTACTGTTGCACTTTTGAGCATTTAAAGCAGAAAAATGTTACGCTAAAATGTTTATCAACTGCAGCAAAGCATATTTGTAAATACACTTTATTTTCACAGTGTATGAATCCAAATAACAGAAATCTCTACTGAAATGAGCATGTTGTAATGGGCCCAGTGAGACCAGCCTCTGGATGCATCTCTGCCACACAAACCCACAGAATCACCAGTCAGGTAAGCTCACCTGCAGCTGTTTGTGTCAATGTTTCCCTGAGTACTCAAGCACTTTGCTGTCTAATCTCTGTGTGTTGATAGCCCAGCAGTTCTTTGATACCCCATGCCATCTGCCTGTCCCACAATCCTGCCCTTGGCTCTTTTGTTACACCTTTTGTAGTTGCTTTTCTGGACTGCCTTTTCTGGACAGCCATCCTACCACCTGTTTGTTTGTCCTTGATTATTTGGACACAGACTTTGTATCTTTTTGATTTGTGGCATAAAGAGTCATTCTGTGACTGAATTCTGCTTTTGTTTCATGTTACACGAGCTGGCATACTGTACAACACAGCAAGACTTCAAGAAGGTGTAAGTGGATGTTAAACTGAACAGGCATCCGTATCAATGAGTTGCACCTTGCAGCTAATAATGGCATCTGCAATCAGCTGTGTAAAACAAGTCTACTCTAAAACATAGATGAAGAAAGCAGAGCGTACAATATGTCGAGACATATATATAGTCTATATACCTTATCTTTTATCTCTACCAGGGGCATCAAGATCCCATTTTTGTGGGGCTATATACAGACCCTACACTGCCTTGCAACCTACACTGCCTGGGATAGACTCGATGCCACCTATGACTCTGAACAAGATGAGCGGTTAGATGATGGAGAAATAAAAGGTCCTTTGGCACAAATATAGTATGAATGTACTTTAATATATTAAAGTTTACAAAATTCCTGTATTATGATGAAGGGGTTCTCACAGTCAAAAGCTGCATGAGTTCCTTGTCATACGTCACTCATCATACCTGTCCACCTGAGCTGGCACAGCTGGGTGCACACAGCTGAGCACAGTACTTTTATCAATTAAACATTAGCAAAATGTACAAAAACATCTTTCTAAAATGGTTTCTGTTTGCACTACTCTATTTCCAGATGAATATATTAGAATTGTACCTTACTAATTTGAAGAGTTTGGGGTTTATTTTCCCATTGTTACCTGGGCCGTATATCACGAAGCAGGATTAAAGGGTTAGATGGCTAAGACTGGAGTGAATTTGCTTTACACTTGGTTTTTCCATCTCACAAAATTAGATCACCTTTTAACTGGCCATGATGCACACCTAACCTGCTTTTTTGTAGGTTTGAGACCCCACCAGTAAGTACAAAGAGAAGGTGCTAAAAACATCTAAGACACTCAATAAGAGGAAACACCATCAAGTGTAATTTACCACCAATGATATCCTAGATGTAATGAAAATGAAAGGGGAATGCAATCGATACACAAGAGGGCTTTAATGGGGACTGGGTACAAATGAAAGGGAAACGCAGTCGATACAAAAGAGGGCTTTAATGGGGACAGGGCACAAATGAAAGGGGAACGCAGTCGATACACAAGAGGGCTTTAATGGGGACTGGGTACAAATGAAAGGGAAACGCAGTCGATACACAAGAGGGCTTTAATGGGAACAGGGTACAAATGAAAGGGGAATGCAGTTGATACACAAGAGGGCTTTAATGGGGACTGGGTACAAATGAAAAAATTGAACGCAGTTGATACACAAGAGGACTTTAATGGAGACTGGGTACAAATGAAAGGGGAACGCAGTCTATACACAAGACGGCTATAATGGGGACTGGGTACAAATGAAAGTAAGGATACAACAGAAATACTTTTTTTACCAGTCACAAAGACCTCACAGTGGGGTCCTGACCTCTCATCATCCTGGCAAAAATTTTTATACACAAACTTTTATTGGCAATAAGAACTAAAAGACAAAGAATACAATACATGGATTTTCAAGATTCAAGATAAAACACAAAGAAATAATATTATACAATATAATCAAATGTTTGAAACATGTTTTTAAAATACAGTGCATCAGACCATCTTGACCTTTAACAAGTTAAAAGTTCAGTGTGGCTCTGCCTCATGATAATAAATATTATATACATATAGGCATTACAGTAGTAAGGGCCATGAGTCAGAACAAGGCAAAGACCTACATTAACTGGTGAGGAAATGACAGCAATAGGGAGTTTAAATAGGAACGTAAACAAGCATGAAATTTTCCTTTCCTTTCCAGCCTTCAAATTCTCCAGTTCTCTATCTCCAGATCTCTCAATTGAGCATCTATGGGATGTGCTGGAAAAACAGGTCCGATCCATGAAGGCCCCACCTCACAACTTAGAGGACTTAGAGGATCTGCTGCTGACAGCTTGGTGCAGATATCACGGTGTTCCTTCACAGGTCTAGTGGAGTCCATGCCTCAACAGGCCAGGGCTTGGCAGGAAAACGAGGACCTACTCAGTATTAGGCTCATGGTCAAGATGTTATGCCTGAAAGGTTGATCAGTGTAAATGGCAGTCTAAAGTTAATCCATGTTCCAGATGTATAAGGGCAGTTTTCATTTTGTTAACTGATAAAAATAAACTAATAACACTTGTATTTTTAAAAGCATTCTTACTTTACAGCATTTTTTCACACCTGCCTAAAACTTTTGCACAGTACTATACATCTTCGTATCCTGCAGGACACCTTGGGTGAGGGCCTCACCATGAGGGTACACTGAATATCAGGAACTCTAAAATGCAGCCCAGTCAGATTGTGGCCAGTAATTTATATATTTGGATATATATATCCTAAACACTTTTCAAACACAGAAGAATTTGTTGCACATAGTCAATACTGACTGAATAGAAAGAGGAGTACTGCTGGGTGAACTAATGAGACATGGGTCATTCTGATACTCTAGTGAATGAGATCTGAGTTTTGAACCCAGATATGCCTTTTTGGAGAATTACAGTTGCCTGACTGTCCCCAGACGCTCTGTGTACATTTAATTAAATTCAATTTATTTTTATATGGCGCCTTTTGCAACAACGTGCCTCAAAGTGCTTTACACATCACCTGCAGTCTTAAAGCAACTGGGGCTTCTGTGGCCTTGGGAAGGATTGTTCATTCTTTTCTGAGCTGGATGGATGTAGATAGAAGTGACCTGGAGACCATGTGTGGCTGTGCACTGCAAAGGCAGGAATGTGTGGCTGTGCACTGCAAAGGCAGGAATGTGTGGCTGTGCACTGCAAAGGCAGGAATGATCTTGAGGAGTGACCTGGGGACCTGTGATTGTGACAGTCTGTTTGTGGGTGTGACAATACAAATTGTTCAAACTCAAAATCTAGATTTGAACAAATCCCATCATTTATAAACAACACACATTCTCTTTGGTAAGAATGGACATGATTCTATTGAATACTGATATCATGTTTTCTTATCTGTATTCAGAATTTTCCTTTAAATGTACAAGTACTTATGTGTGCTCAGATTTTACTTCTCATTTGTCTCCAGTAGTACAGGAGCAGTAATGACACGTAGCTACGCTCAGTTTTGTGCTCACCCTCATGATTAATATGACTGGTGTCTGTTCTTTTGGTATTCCAGATACTTTATATTTTAAACTGTCCAATGCTCCAGGTTGAAAAACATCATTTATGCTAATGGACACATGGTCCCTTTATATATCTGTTGTGGAAGGGTATTGTAATAGACATTACAGAGCTTTCACACAAGTGGAAACTTATACCATTATGCTACTACAATCTTTCTTTTAATGTACAGCACTGAAATTAATACATTAAAGATGACCAGTAGAATTATATTTGATACAGCTGGAAAAAGAATATGACTAAGAATATGACTAAGAATATGCTTTCTTCTTCACAAACCTTGGTGCCCTGTGGTGGGTTGGCGCCTCGCCCTGGGTGTCCCATGCCCTGTGCCCTATGTGCTCTGGGATGGGCTCCAGGCTTCCCCGTGACCCTCACCAGGACTAAGCGGTTAAGAAAATGACTGACTGACTGACTGACAAACCTTGTTTTTTTTGTGTAATAGCAGTTATGCTAGGTAGTCCCAAATAGTTGTTATAATGCTGACAGGCTGAAACAAAGTCCAATTGCAAAGAGAAAGATTTAATCAAGAACAAAACAAAGTAAAGCAAAATAAGGCATGAAGGGTTACAAGGTTTACTGAAGGTTAGGGACTACTGCAGGTCTTTTACATTCACCACTTTGCTTTATAAGACTACATCACACCACATCACAATAACCGGCAAGGGATCAACACACGAGGGGAACTTAAATAGAACTCAGGAAAAGGTGACACACATAGGAGGCACTAATGACATAATTACAATGACTTGGCAACATGAAACACCAGGAGGAGTGACACCTAGAGGACAAGAGGAGGCATGGCAGGGCAGCGCATGACAATAGCAGTACTGACTAATCATTCTCCATCACTTTCATTATGATGCAAAGAGGTTAGCACAGTTAATATCTCTGGAAGGAAGTGTGAGGCATTAATAACTATAAAATGTATTTACATATTATTTACATGATCTGTCATAACGATAGAAATATAGTTGCTTGGGTCTTAAGTGCCAGAATGAAAATCACAGTCTTTCTGTTTCCTTATTGGCTGAAACTGACTGGCATCAAACCAAATGTATGATGTTATTTCTCTATTTTCTTTTCTTTAAAAATTGGTTCAGGTCAGGATTCCAAATTTCAGTTACATGATATCTTAAACTATGAGCAAAATTATCAGTTTCTTTCTCACTTGGAGGTTCAGATTTTTGTCATTGGCAATAATCTCAAGCCCCTCACAGCACACTGTGCTGTTCAGTGCCTCAGGTGATGTCGGGTCTGAAAATTTATGATGATGGGTGCTTACGCACGGCTGGGGTAATTGCATGACCGGATGTTATGTAAGGCTGTTTCAGCAGACATTATTCATACAGGTCAGGTTGAGCAAACATAAGGCTGCTGAAAGCTGTTCAGGAAAGGGCGTAGGAGAGAAGATGCCAAGCTGTAACTCCTCCAGGATTTTGAGACAACTAGGCCCTGTAATGAAATACAGAACATCCTTAGTCTCCATAATTAATTGCACATCATTTGTTGGCCCAAAAGTTAAACTGCCACTTGCACTCACTGTATATATGCATATATATGTGATCTGAAGGCTTCAGAATGAAACACTCTAAGCTCCGTAATGACATGAACAAAATCATGAAGGCACTATGTTTATTGTTTATGTGTCAGATAAAATATTAACAGAAAACAAGGACACGCACAGTAATATGTTTTTTCTTGTAGCTGATTTGATCTGTAGCCATTTTCAGAATATCTTCTCTCCCTTGAAAACATAGTAGCTAATTCTTCGCCTTAGTTCTTTGCCCTTCAGCTGTCTAAGAGGGTGGGTTTCTGATGCAAATCCCCAGTGGTGCAGATTTGGACATATCAAAGCCTGTACATTCTCCGTGTGTTTGTGTGGTTTCTCCTAAGTGGATTCTATGTCCTGCCTATGTACATGCAGTGTAGGTAAACTGATGAATATAAACAAAGTTGTGCTGGACTTTTTACTATACACAGTCCTTTACACTGTGGCTGCTTGGATGTATGTCAGAGAAACAGGCATTTCCTCCCAGATAATACAACAATAGACCAATAAACCTATACTCTCAATAAAAACTTTTAAATATAAAACCACTATAGAAAAGGACATATGGGAGAGTTAAGGAGGAAAAGGTAAATGAAGAGAAATTCAGTTGTTTTATATAGCATCTCTTGGAACAGACTTATTTTAAAAGAATTAAAAGGATAGGCTAGAATTCACATTAAAGCTAAATCTAGACAACAACAGAGGAGAAAAAAAAAAAAAAAACTTTACAACACGGGGAAAAAAACCTGTGGGGGCCCAGGGTCGACAGGCTGTCCATATCCCACAGGCAAAATTCACACACATTTTTATAGCTAATCAAATTTTAATATTAAACATTGTGTAATTAACAACTGTAATGATACACGTTGTTTTTTTTTTTCTCCTTTAATATGTCATAAGCAATATAACACTATAAAATCATTGTCGTAAAACTATAAAAGTGTGATATTAAAGGCCAGTGCAGGTGTGGCAGAGAGTGCTGTTACTGGAACTTATTTCATGTCAGTAACTCAGACACTTATCTCTTATTGCAGTTGCCGCAATATATGGTTGCCTTGGTTATTTTAGAACAAAAAGATACATTAAAAATGCTTTTTCATTTCAACTATGTGCAGAATGCAAACCAGGCGGCCTTTCAGTCTTTTGCCAAGTTTAATGGCTGTTCAGCTGTTAGTACATGTACACAACTTTGTACAATTAAATGCAAATGGGGGCTATTACAAAATGTAAATAATATAGTTGCTAAGATAAACAAAATGAAAACAAAGCAAAGGTGCAATTCATGTGTATCACAATAGGACTTTTTCATAATGAGTCTGATGACTCATGTTACTCATCAAATTATAATACATATAAAAGGATAATTGATATGGTGCCAGCAAATCATTATATGTATTACAGGAAATATATATTTGATAATAACAGTTTTCTCTGCACTGCAGTAGAATGGCACTCCGCCCAGGGTGCCCTCTGCCCTGTGCTTACTGCGATGGGCTCCAGGCTTCCTATTGGACAAGGTGGTATAGTGAAGTGAATGAGTGAGTTTTCCCTCCATTCTAATTAGGACGGATTTTTTACATTCATTTAAATATTCAAATCTACAGTTAAAACTGAACAAAAAGCAAATACAGTATAAACAAGTACAAGAGGCAAAACTGTGTCTATGCTTTAGTTTACATTTTTGTTAAAAGTGGTAAACGTGACCTTGGTATTGTTGTATCTATATTTATATCATTGAGTGATTTATTTCTCATAAAGGCCCACCTTCTTTTCTCCAAACAGAAGGAATCAGTATGAAAGAGCAGGCCTTTAAAGATGGCCTAATGCGTCAGCAGAGACAACGAAGGCATCAGCATATGAAAAGGGGGATCATCTCCCACTGTTCTTTCGTAAGGGTTCCCTCACTTCTCCATGGCAACCTGATCAAGCTATAGGGGAAACCACGGAAACCATGAAAACCCCTTTCATGTGGAAGATTCTTTTATGTAGACACACCTACGCCAGAAAATTTTTTTTCTTTTTTGTTTCATTCAGAAACTCAACCTTCTCTATACAAGATATGCAAAATAAGACGTGAAATGAAAATGAAAAGTTTAATGGCATTCAGATATGAAATTGAGCACACTGACATGTGCAAGGCTATTTTGAATTTGTGCAAAGTGGAGACGCACTGGGTTTGGAAGTTTACGTTGTTTTATAAAGAGTGCAGAATTTAACAAGGCACAAACAAAATGTCAGAATTTAATTGTCTCTGGTCCCCTGCCTATTCTCTATAGAGGTGATGTGACCTACAGTAGGTTACTCTCACTAAACCGCTGGTTAGAGACATGGTGTGCATCTAAAAGCATAGCTTTTGTTAATAATTGGGATCTCTTTTGGGAGCTGCCTGGTTTTTATACTTGGGACGGTCTTCATCCTAACTGGAGAGGATCATATATGCTTTCAAATAACATGGCAGAAAAATTGCCAAATTGACTGTTTAGAGCACCACCCAGGCTTGTCTTGTGATCCTAAAACACAGGCTGAATATCATCCCTCTCTTAGTGTATTTCTGGAACCTACCCAGGGTCACTACAACACGGCATCCTCTAAAATACACAACTACTTAGAACTAGACCTATCTATTGGACATACATCAACTACTATTATTGAACCTAGAGCTGCATTCATATGTCCACCTAGGGGCTCATGTACACACAACTTACATCAAGGTCCACTAAAAAACCTAGACAACTCAAAAAATACATCAGGGCTTAAATGCTCATTACTAAATACTTGCTCACTAGGAAACAAAGCAGTTTTGATTAATGATATGGTGCTTAATACCAACACCTACATCTTTATACTTACAGAAACCTGGTTAGCCATCTGACACTACTCATCTAGTTGAAGCCTCTCCTAACGGCTTCACTTACTTACATAAGGCCCGCAGTACAGGACGAGGGGGTGGCTTGGCTGCCATCTTCGACAAATCTTTCAAAGTTGAGGCAAAATCAGTTAGTGAATAAGTTTGAACTTATGCTACTCAAAATTATATCGGATCCACCTGTGCACTTGTAGTGTATAGACCTCCAGGACCACAGGTGTCTTTTATTAATGAATTTGGTCATTTTCTCTCTGATTTAATCATTAAGTTTGACAAAATTGTAGTTCTAGGTGACTTTAATATTCACATTGACACAGAGACAGATTCATTTAGTAAGAGCTTTATATCTCTATTAGACTCAGTTGGCTGTACTCAGCATGTTTCTGGACCAACACACATACATGGCCATACCTTAGATTTAATTATAACCCATGGTGTTGATATTTCTCATTTATTGGTGCATCCACTAGGTTATTCCTGTTTTGATCATTTTCTGATCACATTTGAAATTAAACTTTCTTCACTGAGTGTGACAGATAAGGTTATTATGACCTGCCAATTAAATACCGTCAAAGTGAAAAAAATTAAAGATGCTATACAGCACGCAGTTTTTACTGATAGTGCATGTATTAATGTAATAACACATAACTATAATGCAATAGTTAGTCAGACAATAAACAAAGTAGCTCCACTAAAGGTTAAATCCGTTAGAGCCACCAGGTGTACTCCATGGTTTAATGAACATACACAGCGTCTGAAATAGGAATGCCGTGATTTAGAGCACAAGTGGAAGTCCATAGGTCTTGAGGTGTTTAAGTCGGTGTGGTCCAATTCTCTGCGCCAATACAAGAAGGCGTTATACTGTGCACGTTCAGAGTACTACTCTAAGCTCATTAATGATAACAAGGGTAACCCATCCATCATCTTAACCGCTTATACCTGGTGAGGGTTGCAGGGAAGCCTGGAACCCATCCCAGAGCACATAGGGCGCAGGACACCCAGGGTGGGGTGCCAGCCCACCACAGGGCACGCACACACTATGGGCAATTTGGACTCACCAATCAACCTAACCCGCATGTCTTCGGACTGTGGGAGGAAACCGGAGCACCTGGAGAAAACCCACCAAGCACAGGGAGAACATGCAAACTCCACGCACACAG
>JABJVR010005533.1:0-13432 GCA_025773905.1 Chitala chitala | reverse complement strand
GCCATTGTTGTTTACTGTCTAAACCGAAACAGAAATCTACTAAGGTAAGTAAGTAGTATTGAAGTAAATAAGTAACCAAAATAAAAATTTATCGAAAAATTACCGATTAAAAAAAATTTTAATCGATTAAAAATTAACGATTAATCGATTAATTAATCGTTAATTTCCACAGCCCTAAAAAATTACAAATAAAAATAATGCCTTTCTGTCTGACTTTCTACCATAGCATAGAGTGAGCCTAAAAATATATGGAAACAAGAACTGAGAACAGCTTATTTCTTTAATAATAATTTTTATAATCAATATCAAATAACCTATGAATTCTTAGATAGAGAATGATGTCTACATAATTTGTATGTAGCGGCTTTTTACCGTTTTTTTAATCGCCACTGGGATCTCCGGAACAGCTCTTGGCCTGTTTCCATGGAAACCCCCCCAGGCATGCGGTACTCCTTACCTTAAAATCATGTATGGAGAGCATGAGCTCGGGGAGGCGGGGCAGCTGGAAGAAGAACATGTAGCTGGACTTGAGCAGCTGACTGGGGTGCCGGGGGGTATAATCTGAAACAACAGACGGGTCTTAGGGGAGGGGACTGCAGGGATGCAAAAGGTGGGGGCATGTTGGTTGGCACAAATTTAAACTCTCGCCAAAACGCGATGAGAAGTCCAAGTTAGGAACACTGCGCTTTTACCCTCCACTGCCCCAAGAACTCCCCCAGACTGTGCTTAAATAGGTAAAAAAAAAAAAAAACACACTACAAAACATGGTTAATTATTGCCAGCAATGGACTTTGCCTGCCATAAGCGTCCCTCACACACATTGTGTTGTAATGTTTGTTCACAGGAGCCTGTGGCCGTAGGATAGCACCCGTGCAAATTTTATCAACCAAAAACATTCATGTTGGGAAAAACCCTAGAATTGTAGGTACAGGTGAGACAGGTGTAGCACATTACTATTAGACACCTAAAAGGTATGGTGTGCGACTGTGTACCTTTGAACACTGAGGGGTGGGGGCAGTTCAGGACAATGAGCTTGGTCACCATCTCTGGGTAATGGATGGCAAACAGCCAGGCCACTAAACCGCCCCAGTCGTGGCCCACAAGGAAACACCTGTTATAGCCTGGCATAGAGGGGAGAGCGGAGAGAAAACACCTGTTAAAGAGCATACACACCTCACACTGTCCTCCTGTGGCCTTACAGGAGGGCAACTGCACAAATGTAAAGGTATGAGAAAAAAAAGGTGGCCAGTCAGAAGCCCTGCGCCCACCTAGACATTCCACAATGTCCTTGACGTCAGCGACCAGGTGGTCTGGCCTATAGCTGTCGGTGGAGGACGGCTGGTCCGACTCCCCGTAGCCCCTCATGTCCACAGCCACCACCCGGAACTCACTTTTGAACTCACGCAGCTGGTGTCGCCAAGAGAACCTGCGCCAGACCAGCGGGCAGAGAGAAAAAGGAACAAATATAAAAATATATTAAATATAAAAAATTTATTAAATTAAAAAAATAAATATTAAATATAAAAATTTATATTTTTTATATTAAATAATGAGCATTTACAGGTATGCCGAAGCAAGTCCCATCCGCTTCAGTCACAAACACAACTGGCAGTCATTTTCAGCAAGGAAAAACTCCCCAAAAAAAAAAAAAAAAAAAAAAACACCTTTTTTTCTCCACCTTTCCTGGAGACTTTGTTGTGAAAACTATTAAACTTCAGAAAATTATAAAAACAAACAGTTCACCAGTTACATGCAGACATTATCGCAGCGACATGAAAGCTAAAAATTATAAATGCCAAAATCCAACTGGAGTTCAGTGAAACTCAGGCTTCCTGAAGAACATTGATGCTTTTAGAACACGCAAACAGGATCAAAGGATTGTGTGTTCAGGGTACGGCTCTTTCCACAAATCATTATATATATATATATATATATATATATATAAACGTCTGATACTTTCAGTGAATATTAATATTATAAGATTAGTTTTCCATGGATTTTCACTGGATACTGAAACAGCTGCAGTGCTGCCAACAGTTACATTTTTTCCTCAAAAACCATAACATCCAAAATGAAGAATATCAAAATGTAACCTAATTTAAAATATTTTTACTTATGCAAAGGTTCATGTCACATGTACTCATTTTAAATACTCAATTATTAATTGCCCACACAATTTCCAGTTCTGCTGTATTATGAAAAGGCTATAATTCTACAGTTTAATGTATCTAAATATTCTTCCAATGGTTGTTATAGTACAGATGTCTCCCACAGCATGTAGATTTAATCTGACCTTCATTTATGCATAGGGGATGAAAACTTTCCCTTTGAGCTGCTCTTTAAAAATTTATAGATGCTACGGGCAGAAAGGTATAACTTGTGACTCAGCATTACCATAAAGGTTGCAAATACATCACACAGAAATGCTCCTGCGGTCTGCTTAACACAAAAATGTTTACATGCATGTAGACATCACCTACTTAGATAAAATATAAAATAACAACCTGAAGTGACATTAGTGATTCAGTTAATTCAATGTTTGCAAAAAAGCAGAGGTATATTCAGGAACAGTCAGTGTAATTAAGTGCTGTCTGTTTTACACCGACCTTTAAGTCAGCGAGAAATGCACTAACCTATTTTAATTGGCATCCCCTCATGACTTTTCCAGCTGTCAGGATGCTATAGCCCAAATAATTAAGTGAAGCGTGGAAAAAAGGATAAGGAGAGAACTTGGAGACTGTAGGTGATCTTAAATTCAGCGCTGAATTAAGAGCAAAGCCACGGAGGGAGAAAAAAAAGTTCTGGACGTCAGTCTCCGTTTTAAATCTCATCATGTCCATTCCACAGGATCCTGTCACTTGGTTGCCATGGTGAAATTAGCTATGACCGCAGTGATTCGTCACAGCACAGGTAACCTTGGCGGTATTAAGGTGGTCACAGTCATCTGCGCTGACGACCACGTGACTCAAGTTGACCTTGAGCATTTCTGTGCGTCACAAAAAGCACGAATAATTATCATGACATTTATCAAAGTGCTTAATTCTTATTAAACCAGCTTTGTACTTACAGTTTGACATACACATATCCTGCTGAAAAGAACATGCAGATTCACCTGTTTTTCCTTACATGGAGTAAATGCATACAGGAGGGTTATGATGGGACAGCCAGCAGTAAGCATCACAGCAAAGATGGGTTTATAATTCAATCTGGCCAACTTTGGTTCCTTTACCACACACTGCTTGTTAGTTGAAACATAAATGGAGTTAGTGAGGATTTACACAGAAATCGAACATCTGTTAAGTGTTGGGTAGAATCTGTTGCCCCCCTCCCACAATTCACAAAAACCCCTTGAGCTGTTTTGGGGGGAAATCTGTTCTTCTGTCAATCACTAGAGAAAAAAAAAAAAAAAAACACAAAAATGGGCTTGTGATCTAGACTTCAACACACAAACAGCACTGTAGACAAGCTACAAGTTACAGGAGAGGCTAAATGCCTGAAGCGCAAGACAAAGCCCAAAAGAATAAAATAAAAAGGTGAGTTAAACACTAGAAAAGAGACATGATCGCTTCTGTTACTCACTCTACCCATTCTGCTGAAAGCTAAACACCCTTGTTGATGTTTTACAGGTTAAATGTGAGCAGGTGGTAGCTAATTGGTAAAGGACCTTGACTTGATTTAGCTGACTGGTAAAGAACTCAAACTAGTAATCCAAGGCTGCAGTTTCAGGTGTCAGAAAATGTGTTACAGCAATTTAAATATGCTTATTGATACTGCACATTTTGCTACACAAACAGGTAAAAACTATCACTTTGGATTAAATCCTCTATAGGCAAACGCAAAGCTGTGTCAACCATTTCCATGTTGTCAAGCCTCAGCAATTTATGACCTTGGAAATGTTATATTGAGGTCTCAAGACTGTGGGTGGAAAATCACCAGGGCAACACAATAATTTCCTCAGCACCAAACCGTTTACAGGAGTTCCATCACTGGAAGTAGGTACGTGCTCAGGGATCTCCTACAGCAGTCACTTCGATTACACTCCCCATAGAGACCAGTGCTTACAAAAGTGGCGGCACGAGATGAGGAGGCATGAGCGGCCATCTGAGCAGCCTGGGCTGACCGGTGATTTCCTCCTCATAACTTAAAAACCACACTCTGCATTACACCACTTTTGAATGCACACACTTTTGATTGACCACATTTCCTGGCAATACCAACACATCAGTGAGCATTGCTTCACGAAACACAGGCCGCTCATGTCTGTACTGCCACTTGTAACACGTTACAAAAAAAAAATTGTGTCACCAAACCAGAGCGCAACCACAGCCTCCACGTATTGTACTCTCTACCAGACTACTCTTCTGCTTCAAAGTCATACTATTAAATTAGTTACCAGTGTGCCATTTTGGTACACTCACCAGTCTAACACTCCGGAGCAACTGACATTGATCGAGTGACTGCCACTGAAGTGATATTACATTCTGTGTAAGGTAATTTACATTATGAGGAAGCCATGTTTACAGTTAAAGGAGCTTAGATCACCTTCTAGACCCACTGCCTGGCTTCTCGCAAACCCTCTGGACATGAGCAACGTCTCCAGCAGGGCACAGGGGCACAGTTGCCTGGAGGAAAGTGCGGGATAAAATTTATTACTAAATGGAACTTTGTTTCCACACTAATGTTAAGGCCTCTCTGGTTTAACTGGACCCCGATGACTGAGGGTATTTTAGCAACACGATACAAAAAAAAAACCGTTTATAAAGTTTATTATATTTTTAATTAAAGGCATCTACTACTTAAATACTGTATGTTTTTCACTTTGGGTGAGTGGCGTATTATGAATTACCTAAAATAAATACTAATATTGTTTGTTGTTTTTTTTTTTACTATATGTGTACAATTTGCCGATTAATGCTTCTTACCAGAATTCTGGAAAGCCATGAAGAAACAGCATCAAAGGTTTACCCCGCTCTCCTGCAGCTACGTAGTGGAATCTCAAACCGGACTCCTGTGTATGGACACAGGAAGAACAACGTTCAGACGCACACCAGCGCTGAACACAATTCCGCGTCCATCGGGTCGTTAATCGAGGCCACTGTGTAATCAAAGGCAAATCTTTGTTTTTATTCGAAACATCAATACATCTCCACTAACAGCGTAACTCGTGTTACATTTTTCAGAATGAACGGAAAAAAAAACACCTTAAGGGATTTAAATATCGGCATAAGGTCTGTGAACTTGGCTGCCCAGGGGGCTTACAGACTTACTAGTGTAATTAACTGCATAAAGGTAACCAAGTTATTTTCTGAATAAGTATGAACTGTGAAAACTCGTTATGCAAGTTATATTATTCATAAAGGCCCGTAAAGTCCATCGCGACACTGAAAGAAAACGACGATTATTGTAACGCATCTTGCAACCACCTAAATCCCTTGTTACAAATGCATCGTCTTACACGTGCGTGTGTGGATATAAAAGTAGCAACACCAACATACGCGTGTTTTTAAAGTGGATAATTATTATCAAAAGGTTGACAGAACGCAAATAAAGGTTATAATTAATGAAACAGTCTGGATATCGTTTCTTGTATGATATAAATTGAGAGTGCGATCTTGGAACTTTAACCCCAGTCGTGTTGGCTGGAAATGCAAGGCACGGTAATCAATTGGAACTGTCCTCAGTACTAGCTTGTGGCGAACAAACCGTAATATACGAAACGCTTCGCGAAATTTAATATGAAAATACTTGTGTTGCTGATCTTTCACGACTTAATATAGTAACTGCATTACAATCAACGCTTACAGCTGCGAAAGGGAGGCCCGATTCTTGCATATTCTCCGAAGGTATACCATACATTTTCCAAGAACGATTACATAATAGACGTTTTGACAGTAAGCCGCAATTTGAATTATAGTTGGCTTTTTAATAACTAGCACAAAAGGTGAACCTTACCTTTATTTTCACATAGCAGTGTGTTCCCAAGGACGTGTCGTTCAGACAAGCAGGGGCAGTCTCGCGTATTTTCCACTGAAATGTTTTTGCTGGCTTTGTAATCGCGTTCCACCAAAGTTTAAGCAGCATATAGAAAGAGCACAGTGCACAATAACTGTATATTACAGACCAAAAGCCAATAACTTTGATTTTATGCATTAATGTAAATGTAAGCATCAGTAAGGTGTGAAGCAGCCTCGCCATTTTTACATTACAACATGCAAAACACTGCACGTCACGTTGCCAAAAGATTGCTGTTCTTGTAATCGGCGATCGTTGTTGAGAAAGTGCATAACAGAGACAACTGCTGTCGCTTTACAACGAGTGCATCTTCTTGTTTCTACTTCTCCGCCGGGCAAGACCCTGGAGTGTGAACTCGAGTGAAATCGCAAACAATTCATACGTCAGTATTCACGCGTGCGTTTCACTGGGGGTTGGACAGCGATGTTGGCGTTTCATGATGCTGTTGTGTTGTTCAGATTAAAATCTCAAGATTTCGTATATAACCTATATAACGTTTATCTAGTAAGTGGTTTATGAGGAGAAAAACAGTTAAGGTTTATTTCGACGACGTTTAAGGAAGGCTTATATCAAGGACAGGTCGTTTTAAATGATGACACCTTTGCAGCCCGTGCGCATCTTAAACATGCGATGTGTTCTTATTCGAAAAACATTTGCTGTTCTAGACTGGCGACTGTAGTACGTCGCAAATCAGGAGTACTGTAGTGATGCTGGAATTTCTCACCGTATAATTTAAAAGGTTGCAAAACATTACTTAAATCCGTTTAATTTATTTTGCGGTTTTAAACGACAAAGCGTTATAAATAATCCGTGGAATGAGTTGCGCTGTTAGATTAGCCTATGAAAGGTATTTTTCAAAAAAGAATGATTGAAGGGACAGAAAACTGATTGTCACAAGACATTTAACTAATTTGCGTAGTAGCATGTTGTGAAATAAACCGTCAATACAAAGCTTGCTTCACTGAACGATTTAGCTACGTTACACAGTAATGAACGATCACTGACATAACAACTTTGACTGTTGATATACCATTACACAAAACTGAATGTTTGCTCAATAACCACCGTCTGTGTTTTCGTTCAAACAGACGTCCTGATATTTTTTGGACCGCTGCGACACTACAGTAGCAAATGACAATATCTGAATGGTTACTGAAGACAAATTGTAACATTTTATTTTGTTCTGCGTGCCTTTTGTTTATATCTTAAGTGCTTTGTCACATATAAAATAATAAAATATAACAAAAATTTATTTTACGGTTAAACGCCACAAATTTTTAATGCTCCCTTAATAATAATAAGAGAGGCCACGAACTGGTTGCGACAGTTTGAATACAAAACGTGACAAGGTTTATAGTCCAAACGTGGCGTATGATTCAAAGTAATCTGCCTCATACTGCTATGCAGACTGATAGCTGCTCCAAATAGTACTGGAGATGTCCTCTGACGTCAGCATACCCTTACGTGTGCTGCCTGTGCCAGTTTCTCAAATTCTTATGAAACAGATTTAAAACAGCATGCTGGGCTTTCGAGAAATCACACGCCGCAGAAACTTGAAGTAGGCTACATAAACGGTCACAGTAGCCGCTTTCGGGGACAGCTACGTTGTCTTCAGGAACACTGTGGGACTCCAGCCACCCTACGGCGTCGCTGTTTCTGCTTCCTCTCAGGCGAATGGTCCGGGTTGCCATGACTTGTTTCTAAAGAAGTCGGTACCGAAACGTGGAACTGACTTACACACATTATTATTATTGTTGTTGTTGTTGTTGTAGTAGTATGAGGTGTCGTTTGCTTTACCACGCACAAATTCTCTTATTTTAATTTGGAAATTAAGTTTTACAATCCATCATGCTGGATTCAATGTAAACTATCAGTCACTGTCTGCTTTGTCTGTTTTAATATATATGTATTATCCAATCCAACAGATCAAGCTGTTATATTTTACCACTCCCCTTATTGCTGCCTTTTCTCATATCCTAGTGATGAAAAACACCTAAGTATGCTGGGAAGAAAGCTCTTGTGGTATGCTAGTGTGTGCCCATGGTTTTTTTGCTGCACTGAAGAATGGTGGTTGGACATGGTAAAACGACATGCAGCAGATGGCAAGGCAGATGCCGCTGACGGACACACCGTGCAACCCGCTGATTCAGTAGTGGGGAAGTCGAGAACAGGGCATGCGAAAGTCATATACAGGATGAGGTTTCCACTGAAGTGTTGGGGGGTGATATTAATGTCACCCCATTTAGCTCATCATGAAGCTGAGGTTACCTGGAACTGTGTAAGGTGAGCATCAGTCAGGTGGATAGATCACCACGTTATATAGCTTGGACAAACTTACAGTGTTACTGTAATGTTATGTACAGCCTACAACAGCAATGTAGCCCCTCTATGTATTTGTTTCAGGCCTTCACAAGTATACCCACACCAATCAGAAAAGTCACAAACGCTTTGATTGGTTGAACTATATGTACCTACATATTGTGAGCATACAGCGATTACCAGGAAAATATATGGGTCATAGAAAAAAAATTGAAGGAATGATTAGCCTATTTTTTGTATTAAGGTATGCAGCAACCATCAGATTATGTAATTCTTATTTTGCGTCATCTGGAAGTTCTCTGCGATGCTGGCTGCACCAGTCTCTCTTTCTTTGCTCTGTTTCCAGAATTAGAGTAATTTGCATTCGTAACAAATAGTTTTCTTACGTGAAACATTATATAAATCCACAAAGCCAGTAGCAGTTTCAGCCATTTATACAACTGGACACCATATTGCAGCAACGCGGGGATGGTTAAACATTCATTTTAAAACACGGCTACTTGCATGAATTTACATAAACAAGATTCCAGTGGTGCTCTGTATGCATTTATTTTACGTAAAATTCAGGGTGAACCCACTGCCACTTGAACAAGAAGCCTTCAAGTTATACATCAATGTAATGAGCAACCAGCCGACTAACCCGCATGTTCGCACATATATGTAAATTGTGCATAAAGTGCGGACATTAAATGTGTTTGATGCAAATATGCTCATTTGTGGGTGCTTTCATGTATTAAAATGAATATTAATGACCATTTAAGCCCTGTGGTCTCGTTTTAAATGTATACTAGTTTTAAGATTTGCTGTTTGACACAGACCAGCAAAACCGATCACCTTACATTTATAATTATGATTATAATCTGCATTAATTTTTGTCGTAGAAAGTCGCATATGATCTCAGTTTATCATTTACGACATTACTCTTTAAAATATAGTATTGATGAAAAGGACTTTTGAAAAGCTTCCTGGCGAAACACGTTAAAACGACTGAAGCTAGTGATGACGAAATCCCATTGAAACTACAAGACACGGATTTCCGAAGATCGTTAGTACTTTTCGAAAAATATGAACAGGAAAATGTGTGCTTTGAACACAAGGGGGAGACAAAAGACACATTCTGTCTGAATTGCGAAACTGGTCTTGATGGGGTTGTTGCAAAACACCTTACAAAATAAAAACGTAAAAGCATCTTTAATAATCTAGTCAAAGGTGGAGTGATATTGATAAAAGGATTTTTAAAAATAAAAGCTTTATTTAAAAATGGAAAACAATGACACTATCTGATAAACGGGTAGAACGGTTAACATTCCAACATTTAGATACAGTGGCGACATTTTAACTACACACTTACGACGGAAAAAACAATTGTCCTGGGCAGTTCATAAATATAATAGTGAGTTACAGCAAAACGAATATATTTATAAGTCAAAGAGGCGCGGACATACGTCACAATTGTTTGAGGCACTTTACTAAAAAACCTTGAAATCCTTCACTTGTGTCAAGACTACAGCTCTATGAGTACATACATGTTTCTGCATTATCAGAGGTAACGGCTATGGCTAATACAGCATTTCAGTGGTTTCTAAACTTTTTACATATTGCAATTTATGAACCACTTGAGGGCGCTTTAAACTCGCTTTTAAAAGAGCGATACAGTGCTATAGTCATTTGTTATTCTTGACAATCATTTTGGGGCTAATCTCGTTCGTAAGGCTGAGTCGACTATAACATTTCTAGCATCCTCTGAAATAGGTTTTTCTAAAAAAAAAATAAAATAAAATAAACACCAACTAAACGAACAAACAATTAAAGGGAAGGAAATAGATCTTGACATACTGTACAATGGAACTCTGAGAAAAAAAACTGTGGTGCTCAGTCGTGTTAACGTAAGCGTACAGGGAGAACTCTAAACCCCTGCGAAAGTCCCCCCCCCCCAACGGTCTGATTGAGACTTTCAAAGATACTGGAGTTTGGTGTGTCCCCAGGGCTTGCTATAGAGACTAATTCGGTGGAAAGGTTTCTCTTGACTGCCCCCTTCCCCTTTAAACTGTATCACTGATGTTGGCAGAGTTATATGAAGTCCTTTCATACCGCTACACACAACTCAAAGTAAAACATTGAAATAGTAAAGAACATTTATTATTTGTTCTAAAATTGTTAAATTAGTAAGAAAAGAGTAGAGGCTTAGCAAACTTGAAATGAAAGCAGAGGGGGAAAACGAAGTTATGCACATCAGCATAAGGCCAATTAACACGAGGGAAGCCAGTCCATCACAGCCACGTGCACAAAAGATATATATGCTACACCGGTAGGTAATTTCTACAGTAATCCATCAGAACAATCTGCCTTTGGGCAGTGGGAAAACAAAATCCAAAGGTGCATTGCAAGTACCAGGAAAAGCATGTAACTTCCATACTTATACGCCAGGGCAGGGATCGGAAAGAAAATTCAATAAATATTAACATGATTTATCCGACCTAAATTCACAAACGTCTTTTCCGGCGAGTGAACATGAAGCGAATTAACTAAATACTGCAGTTTCCGTGGGCGTGTGCCATTAGTACCACTTGAAACAGGAATTGTGTCAACAGGTTGGTTTCGAGTTTATACATACAAATAATTATGTATTTATTTATTTAATTATATTATATTATTGTATATATGGGCTGTAGAAAATGTAATCAAACTGTTGACTGGTGCTGTATGTTTTAAAAAATGGCCTTAAATCAGGTGTAGGCGTATTGTGTTCAAACATTTTATCTTTATTTGGGAAACATGATTATTGCTTTAAAAATGTAATCAAATGTAATCAAAAAGGTTTTGGACAGAGACAGTTCATGTTCAGTTGACAATCAATATTAATTGTCATCAGTGATGTGAGAGGTCATAGTGCCGTACTCCTATGCATGCAGCCTGTATTGATTTAATAGATTAATAAAACATCAATTACGTAAGTGTACATAACATATAATTAATGTCGGTATTTATGTGTATACAGGTGAACACAGTAAAAAACTATGAAAAGTCTGAATTAAATTAGGAATACTCAAATTTCTGATTGATACTGTACACTGCACATACATTCAGTGCTAGGGAAGCTAGCCTGTCTTAAAAAAAAACCCTAACTGGTGAAAATGCATGCCCCTCTGAAGTACTTCGTTTACCATCGGTAGGCTATATCACAGGTATTACAGTATATGCGTCTTGTGACGGTCTGCCTGCGTGAGCACCATCTGTCGTAAATAAAAATGCACGTAAATTAACGGTCACATACACAACTGAACAAATGATGCAACTGTGTACTCTGTCAGGCTTTCCGAAAACATCGCGTAAATTCCCAGACCTGACATCAACACGAAGAAGCTTATCTATGCGTAGTAACTTCTTTAGCAGAGTGAACTCCAGACTACACGCAAGGGAGCGTCTACGTCGGAAATTGAACATTTGCATGTGAACCGACAGACGCTGTTTGGGCTGGTTTAGGCGTCGTTTGGTATCTTCTCCAACTAAAAATAAGGATGAGCATAAAATACATTTAGGATCTTGCAAAACAGAATTCCTTGAACGGCAACAAGTATTTTCACAGGCGTGAAAATATTTTAGGATTCTGGAAACTTGTTGGATATTTTGAACATCTGGTAAATATTTAGAACATTTTCAGAATGTCGGGACGGTCCGTGTAAGGTTGCAGTAGTCTATTAAATACATCATGGAGATAGTTTATAGTAAAACGAATAAAACAACCGCATCTGCCAGAGATATAAGGTAAATCAACGCGATCGTTACTGACAAGAAAAACAAGGCTATCCCCATATTCACCAATATCTATCATTATGACGCACGTTTTTGATCATTTTACACGTCGTAATATGTCTGCGAAGCGGAAAAGAGTGTGGGATATTTTGTTTAAACCAGTATGCAGATTCTTATCTGTTTTTATATCTCATAAACAGGAAACAAATAAGAAAATATTTATCAACCTGCAGAAGTTTGGTAATAAAATGAAAAAACCTTCAAATCCTCCGCACTTATCATTCTCATTATTCAAAAAATTAACACCCATAAGTCTTATTATTTATTTTATGAAGAACAAACAGTTTAGTTGATTTGCGTTATCTCAGCAGGTTCCCACAATTTTTGTTCAGAATTCAGATTCATAATTTTCATACAGGGCCTTACGTGGAGCTTTAACAATATCAAAAGGGTTGCCACCCGTAATTTTTGTGACTTTTTGCTGTTCCGCGCTGTAGGTTCACAAATGTGAGCGGAGTAAACTCAGTGAATGTGGAGAGCACTAGACACCGCCATGACGGAAGAATCGCAGCAATAATGTAATACTTCATCTTACAGAGATCATCTTCTGTATTTGCTTTCTGCTGATGGCAGTTCTTGGAATCACTTTCATAGACCCATTCGCTTTGTCATTTAAGACATTACAGACTTCGTTTCACCGTATACTATTGATTCATCAGTTTTCCCCCAGCGCAGTATGTCATGGAAACAAAATTAAACACCGTGCAATGTTATACCGTTGCCACTTCTCAGATCTGATAATAAGGAATGGATGGCAACCCAGCCACAGATAGGCTACTACAAAGCTGACATTATGAATATAAGTTTTATTTATTATACGTTTATTAAAATCGGTATAACCGCGTAGGCCACCCAAAAACGTGTAATGTATGCCAAGTGTTCAGGCTGAGTGAATGTTTCACAGACAGACAACATTTAAGTGTCCATGTTATATGGTTTGTGTATTGACATTATCACTTGGTTTCTCAGTCAGAAGGTTGGGAAACCTGTTCATTTATGCGACGTTTATATTAATTTATTCGCCAACATCACATAAGCCTGCACACTCGGTAGACTGTTAATTTGACATTAGCAACCATGCATCCATTACCTTAACTGCTTATTCCTGGTGAGGGTCACGGGGAAGCCTGGAGCCCATCCCAGAGCACACAGGGCGCAGCGCCAACCCACCACAGGGCACACACATACACACACACACACACACACACACACACACACACACTACGGGCAATTTGGACAAACCAATCAACCTAACCTGCATGTCTTTGGACTGTGGGAGGAAACCGGA
>JABJVR010005530.1:0-13436 GCA_025773905.1 Chitala chitala | reverse complement strand
ACACACACACACACACACACACACACACACACACACACACACACACACACACACACACACACACACACACAAGCTCTTCTGAAAATTGACAACCTGTTTAAGGACTCAAAATCCAAACTTTGCAATTCCATAAGCAGACATCCACAAATATGAATGTTGAAATCTGGAAACCAAATTTCCTTCACTGTTGTTGTGAAGCCACACGCTGGCCACCAGTTTTGCTGTAAATGTAATACACCTAAGTGAGGTTTGTGAGCAGAATACATAACGAGTAGGCGTGACACACAACGCTTCTCCTGGACTATACTGCAGTGCAGCACATGGTACCAGGGATGCTGCTTACAAGAAACTGAGTGTTAATTCTGCGTGTCTCACACACACGCACACACACAATGCTGAGGTCCTTCTAAATTGTGCTATCTTCTCCTTATACATCTACTGGCAGACTTTTTCAGAAGAAAAGTATAAACCATAAAACTACAACATGCTTCAGAACATCAAAGCTGAGAGCCTTATGTGTCTGTCTACTTTCACTACACTGCACAATACACATACAAAGCTTTGTTTTAAAACCATTCTTTCAGACAAGAAAAAAAAATCATTAATAACAGTGCTGGAAAAGTCAAGACCTGTTTTCAGAATTAGCCGTTGTTCAAAAAAATAATTATTTCAACCAAATTTAAAAGAGTTTAGTTGTAGTTTCCTGTGTTTATGATAATGAGTACCTTTCAGGATTAATTTAGGGTTTTTGTCAGTTATTTTATTCTAACTAATATACTGTCCTATGCCTCTGTACTTCCACGAATAAGAGGAAAAAAAAAAAACATTAATCAAAGAAATCAAAGGCATAGAAGAAAAAAACAACGTTATGTGCTAGACTGACATAGAAATTAATATCTGCAACCGGACAACAAAAGCAGAACTACAAGAAAACTAAAATTCACATCAAAGTTGTCATCATGTTCTGCAAAGGGAGAAGAGCGGAGGCATGTCACACGCATGTTAGCCATGCAGAGGCATGACCAACACCAGTGTGGAGCTGGCAGTGACTTGCTTGACAGGTGTATGCCTACCTCTCTTCTCCCCGTGAACGTGCTTGAGGAGGAGCTCCTGCTGAGCGAGCCGCTCTAGCAGGGCCTGCTGCTCCGACTGCCTGCTCTGCTTCAGCTCCTTCACCTGCTCCCGCCCCTGCTGGACGTGTCGCCGCAGCTTCCGCTCCCGAAGCTCACGCTCCTTCATCTCCTCGCGGAGCCACTGCAACTTGGTCTTCAGTGACCAGAAGGGGAAGACAGAGTCATGTGACCCATCAGCACCAATCAGAAAGAAGCGCTTATATATACCAGCTGGTACATACCACACGTGCACTGTGTACAAAAATTATATTGGTATCGCATGACCCAACGGCACCAATCAAAAAGAAGCACTGATATACACCAGCTGGTATATACTACACAAGTGTACCGTATATGTAAATTATATGAGCACCATTTCCTCTATTCCTCAACCACATATGCTTAAAGTTTTAAAATGTTTGCACAGGATGTTGTGATGGTTTAAAATGCTAAAATCTATAACAAATACAGATTTTGTTATGCAGATGTTCACAGGTGTTATGCTACACATGTGCAGAGCCTAACAGCACACTGCGTTACGACAAGTGAAAACTTCAAACACAAGATAGAGTCCTATAAACCACAGAGTAAACCCTTGTGCAGACAAGTGGTGAAGCCCTTACCTTAGCCTCAAGCAGCCAGTGGTGGGGATCCTTCTGAAGCCCTGGATTGATGGATATCGCCTTGTTGAAAAACAATATCAAGACACCACTAAGTACAGATACTTTAACAGATGCTTTGAGAAATCTGCTGGTGACTTACATGTGGAAATAATAGTAATCAATGCATGTTAGGGATGCACCAAAGAGCAATTTTTGGGTCAGTTTCAGTTTTAATTTTTTTTCCTTCCAAAGCCTGATTTGCTGATTCCGGTACCAATTTTCTTTAGTGTAATGAAATAGAATACAAAAATTATTATAACTGCATGAATTTAATGAAAAACTATTTCTAATTGTTTATAAAAAATGTTCCACTTGTTTCTAAAAAAAGTTTCTAAATTTCTAATTTAACTAGAGTTAACTAATTAAATGTTAAGTAATCAAATTCATGTCACACCTTAAATATAGTAACTTCTCAAAATAAGTTTACCAGTTAGTATAACTTTAACCAACAATATGTTACATTAGAACACTATTATTTTATCCTGTAGATTATCTACTGCACTCTGGAGAATGTTATTCAACAAAAGACAGTGCATGTGGTGGTGTTAAATAACCATGAAACTCCAGCTGAGCTATTTCAGAAGAACAGTGTCTACTTGGTAGGGTGTATCTCAGGTCCACATGCTTCATGACGTTTCAGAATCCTACATTCTAAAGTACAGAAACAAGCCGATCATTTAGTATAAATAAAGTCCATTACCTTTTATAATGACCTTTGCCTTTTGATTGTACTGACTGACTGCAGCTCTGACTTTATTTAAGCACCTTCTATAGCGTTGGCTGATTTGACTGTGCTAATGTTACTGTCTGCTAGTTGTGGAAACTGGGTATGCTTGATCGTGTGATATGTCCTTGGGGAGGTATTCAATTTGTGGTGACAAATATCTTTTTGTCCTCTTCAACAAACGTGTGTTCAATAAATACTGAAAACGAAAATGTATCAAGGCTTCTTCATATACTGTGAAGAATTCCTAACGATACACTACAGGCCACCATGTATCTGCACATGTATCTGAACACACAACCAGATTTCATAGGAATGGATTGGCTGGTCACCAGTTTTGTTATTTTATGGTCATTGGCCTATTGATCACAACATATACTGCCTTTATAAAAGCTGTTAATTAATCATAACAATGGACTGGTTTTAAACAGTAAGGATAAAGAAAACATTATTAATTCCTGAAACGCAATGGACTGAAGGACATAAAATGATGACCACAAATGTTTCACCATTTTTTTTTTATACGCATTTTCACAAAAGTCCCTCGTTGTGTATATATGAGGAAAAACTCATTTCAATAGAGAGAAATATTAATACTCAAAAATAATTTATTTTCTGAATAATGGGGCCTGTTTCTATTAAATATTCATACAGTCCAAATGCTGATGTAGCCTGAATTTTCAATTAAAAGAAACTGATTGCAAACACCAAGAAGAAAAAATTGCTTCCATCAATCGTACGTGAGTCATACTCAACAGATCATTAAAATTACACTTCTATTACTAAAAGGATACCACTACATATCCAGCAGGTGGCTGACATATTCTCCAAATTACTTCATTTGACACACCAGTTGTTCGGTGACTTGAAGTAGGCAAAAACTGCTTATAATGCCAAACTGACAACAAGCTTGGATACAATACACATTGGAAGTAGTGGTGGAATGCTCTAATGAGGTGGAAAAAAAAACCGTATTCAAGTGTGCAGTTGTGAATGAGAAGGCTTGTGCTGTGAGTGACAAGCCTGGTTCATCTATGTGGACACACAGAATCAGAAGCCCTGTAGGTTTGAATGGGAAGTTTTGTGCTGTAGCTCACAAACCTGACTCAAGCATGCACAAACACAGCTACAGAAGGATATGAAGTGACTCTGAGACCTAAGAGTTGAAAGGAAAGTGAATATGAGGACTGGTAAAGCAGACTGACCACTAGTCTGGCCCATTCACCAAGGCAGTAGCAGAGAATGTTTCAGCATGGCCCTATATTCTGAGCACTGCTTGCCTATTGTGGAAGTGAGTAGTGAAAACGCTCACCAGTACACCCCACGCACACAGATGCGCCGCAGACTGGAAGCTCCATGCAAAACAGTTCTAGCATAAGCTGGGAAACACCCCATCTGTTGACAAGCAGTACTTAGTGTCGGAAAGAACTGATACAAAGCAGGGATTTACGGACCCTCGTACAGCAGAACGCTGCTTCTCCCACACACACACAGACACTAGAACGCACACACACCTTCACAAAAGAAACGCAAGTTGCTACAAACTGCCTGTTAGCATTCCACAGCATCACACACCACATGCTGGGCAGACATGAAAAAGTCCCGCCCACATTAACTGTCACTGGGAAGGGTTGACACTGCTGACATTCCCGCCATCAGCATCAAAAGCGACAAGTCACCTACGCAAATTACGCTCTCATCTAACGGCTTCCGTCTGAAGCTGCTGTAGCGGAGCCATGCCAGAGCAGGGCGGGGCATAAGCAGGTGGGCTGAGGGAGAAAGCGGATCTGCTTCTGTGGCGACAGGCTGAGCTTGTTAGTGATGAAATGCGTCTCTCTGCTGAGCCGAGGTATAAAGGAAAAGAAGGCACATCTAAACAGTTCTGAGCTCGAGTGAAAACAATAGCAAAGGCATTTAGCGCTACGTACACAAAGCTATCGGCAGGACAGCCTGCAAGCAGAGCAGGGCGCTGCAATGCCTACTTTGAGTTTGTCGTCAGAGTCACCAGAGAGCGCTCGGCAGGCAGTGTCAATCTCCGCCCCCACAGCCCCAAGAATGGACTCGCGCTCCGCCTCCAGGTGTCCGATTTGCTCCCGGAGTTCTGCGATGGTACCATCCATATTGCGGAGGTAATTGTCGCTTCGGGCAGCAAGCTTTGCCTGCAGGGAAAGAAAGGAGGGTTCAGTGAGTACAGCAGGTGTGTCGAGCGTATGCTGTGCATGTGTCCTACCCGTCTCTGTCTCTGCGCCATGACCACAGATCAAACAGGCCTGAAGCTCTGAGGGCAAAAATGGCTCAGCAGGTCACAGTAGCCCTGGCAAGATCAGCAGTGAAGCTCGTGTAATAAGTACACGATCAACCATACTGTATCATGACAATGTTCAAATTTAGTTCTTCAGCTAAATAATTGTACAACAATTTAATCATATCCATCCATTTTCCATACCGTTTATCCTACACAGCAGGGGTGTCAAACTCAGTCGCACAGGGGGCCAAAACTCAAAGCACACTTTAGGTCACGGGCCGAACAGAATAAACATTTATTGAACAGACTGAAACTAAACGTTTTTTGAACTATAAATATGAATTTCATACTATAAATATGAATTGAAACAGACAGGATACAATGTTATTTCAAAATAAATAAACTTAAACCTAAACTTAAAATATTTTGCTCTCCATAGAAATATCTCGTCAAAATGATACAAATTCAAAATATGAACATACTGCAAAAAAACGTGAAAATATAAATAAAAATTGTGCTTTTAAGTAAAGCTAGTTTTGACTTGAAATTAAAGTTGTATACATCAACAGACGCTTGACTGATAAGACGTAATTGACGTGGGAATGATCACAGGTAGCCTATTGTTCGGTAAGGCAGCTGCATTATGGGATTTGTAGTTTGTGTGTTATGGGAGCTTTATATTACCGGGCCATTAAAAAAAGATATATAAAATAATCTAGCAGGCTGGATATAATTGTACGCCGGGCCAGTTGTGGCCCGCGGGCCTTGAATTTGACACATATGTTACACAGGGTCAAGGGAAGCCTGGAGACTACCCAGGGAACCTAGGGAAGAAAGTGGGGAACACTCTAGACAGGGTGCCAACCCAGTCCTGGACACGACTGCACATACACTCAAGGACCCATTCACAAACTATGGGCAATTCAGAAATGCCAGTCAGCCTCCAAGACATGTCTTCACACTGGGGGAGGAAACTGGAGTACCCAGAGGAAACCCCCAAGGCACAGGGAGAACATGCAAGCTCCACGCAGGCAGGGCGAGGGCGGGATTTGAGTCACCAGCCCCTAGAAGGTAACAGTGCTAACCATTGAGCCACAATGCCCGTACCTCCAAATTAACCATATGTTAACACTTAATTATGAATAATTTAAAAAGCTAACGGTTGTTCGATGGAGTCTCACTGCAGACAATTAAAGGATCACAGAGGTCACACTCACATTTAAGACATCCGGAGTTGAAGTGTAACTCTAGCTCTGAATGTAGTGAATCTGTGTCCTGCCCTCTTCCAGTCTGACACATACTTCTCACATGTTTGGCCTATTCACACTTCCCTTTAGAATAGTGCTGCATAAATAAATGTGTGCATTTGTGCATACCTTGCCAGACTGGTATCTGAACCACACTGCACTTACATCCCGTGGTACAGAATAATAATGCAATGTTCAAGATACTGTGTTATAAATGAGCTGCTTGCTTGCCAAAAAAGTTGTATGAGTAAGGAAAAGTTTATAAATCAAAATCATGTTATGACAAACCAATTCATTAACATGGATTGTAGTCCATGTTGTGAAAAGCATGCTGGGTGGAATTATCACGTTCTCAATTTCTTCATGGGGCCAACCAACCAGCATCCACTCAACCAAGCCACAAATAAGAAGTGAGATAAATCTAACAGAACAAAATAATCCCACCCACTATTTTTGACTACAACAAATGTCCATCAGCACAAGTTTCTGTTCCACCTGATGCTATGACCTTAGGAAATGGACACAAATAAAATAGTACCTTATTCTAAATTAGCCTGTGCTCTCCATGGGCGAAGGAGTTACTCAAAGTACGTCAGCTGCCAAAACCGAAGTGAAGCGCTTTATTAGCGCTTTGGCGTTCTGCAATAATTAGAGAACATTTTTATCCTTTGTGTGCACTGAAAAGGTTCATGGAAACTGCATTACACAAAATGAAAAGGTCTAGTGTGTTCTACCCACAACCATCTGGCGTTTTCATACGCTTGCTCACAGAAACCTGATGGAGCCTTGGGATCCGAAGCAGTGTTCTTCCACCACTTCTCAGCACCCGCATTAAAAGTTTCTTTTAAAAGAAGGAAGAAGAGCTGCCAAAGAGGGTGATTCACTTGCTCAATCAAAATCTATTTAATTTCATGAAAGGCTGATTGAGAGACAATATTTTCTAGCAAAAGGAAAAATATATATCATAGTGCATAAGACAAACATGATTACATGTCAGAAGATAATTACATTCTCTCTTCAGAGATTATGCATAATTTACACACTGTTCGAGACTCCCCATGTAAACCAATCAGGACTTGTAAGTTTCAATCGGCTTCTTCCCATCTCCTGCAAAGGGCCAAAACTCATCACTAAATATTTAAAACAACTGACAGTAATTAAATTTACCTGATGACACAGGTGGTTCAATGCAAAGAAACGCATCTTATGTCACCATCACACACATACCCGGTTATACATAAACACTTATAAAAAACATAGATTTACACTAGTGAAAGTTAACATATTTTGAAATTCTTAGGAGCCACATAATAATTCATCTTTGCATTGGTGTGAACTGTTAGATATATTTACGCTGTACTTTTGTATGCACTTACAATAACAAATACTGCATAGTTTAAATACTAAAACATAAACCCCCTGTGCCTAAAAAAAGAATATTAATCACATCCCATGGCTTTGTTTCTCGGCCTGCATTACAACAAGTTTTTATCATAGTTAGAGTTAAGGATTTAATTACAAATACACAGAATAATAAAGTTCACCAAGGCTTCGTAAGATGGCTTTCTATGCAATCATAGCACGTGTTACAAAATTTTACGTTGTACCATAATTTAGTCCCAAATTAGAGCTAATTAGGACAGCATTCAGATAAAATGGACGACTTTGATTATCACATCACTATAAAAAACAAAAACATACACAATGACTTACTCATTGATTTTCATAAAAATGTGGAAAATGAGTAAAAATACAGATAATTTCTTCCTAAACAAATCATAGCAAATCATAGCATTTCAGCAATTTACATTCATTCATTAATTTGTATTGTCTCATCCATCTGGGAGCAAGAAGGGAATAAAAACCACCAGGCATGAGAGAAACATTTGAAGGATAATATTAAAACTGAAGTGAATGACCAAAACTGCACAGTTTTTTTGCAAAGTTGCTGTTCCTGATTTTGCTGTATTTGGATAAAACTTTTAATTACTTTGGGCTTTGTTCTAAAGGGTTGTGGGCCTGAAATTTTACAGTGCACATTTATATTAAAAGAATTTAGAATCTTTACTGATATGATTACAGTAAAGCAGCCTGAAGTATTAAAGTTTAATTTTCCGCATATCATCAGATAAAAAATGCATTCAGATTATATTACACTATTGAGACAAGAACTGAAGCCATTGTTGTAGGTTTCACAAGTAATAATTCAGAGGAGTGAAAAAAGCAAGTACTTCCCAACTGATTCTGGGAAAAATTAAATATTAATAATGACCGCTATAATCAGCATCACGATCATCATCAGGAAAATTCGCTGTAGTATAACTAATTTACATGTAAAATTCTACACAGTGGTCCTCAAAACAGACATAGCATTACAAAATTTGGCATGTGCTGGCATGTAGACAATAAGGAGAATATTCCACACTCAGTATAGTATCAAAACCACAAGCATCTGCACCACACCGATACAGAGACTTTGTGCCGGATGGCACATGAGACCAAAGGTAAATGCAAAATTGTCATGAGTGCTGTAATTCACCCACAAAGCACCCCTGCTGTCCCTTTTCTGATGCTGTATTCTGACATTTGATGTCTGAAGCTGCACTCTGGTTTATTGTGGGTCCAGGGGACTTTGACAGAAGTGACAGGAAATTACAGTCAGGTGCATCACAGTTCCCCTTGGATCCAGTGGACATGAGTGACAGTCAGGTCCTCAAAAAGAAGTACACACCTATCTGCATAACATACAAGGCACAAAATACTCTCAGAATTCAGTACATGTCTGTCTGTATTACATACTACATCTGAGGTACAAAGTGCTCCCAGATTCCAGTACATCTGTCTGTATTACACACTACTGTATATCTGAGGTATAAAGTGCTCCCAGATTCCAATACATGCCTGTCTGTATTACATACTACATCTGATGTATAAAGTGCTCCCAGATTGTAGTAAGTCTGTCTGTATTACATACTACATCTGAGGTATAAAGTGCTCCCAGATTCTAGTAAGTCTGTCTGTATTACATACTACATCTGAAGTATAAAGTGCTCCCAGATTCCAGTACGTCTGTCTGTATTACATACTACATCTGAAGTATAAAGTTCTCCCAGATTCCAGTACATGTCTGTCTGTATTACATACATCTGAGTAAGGCTGGGTAATATGGGAGTAGAAAAAAAAATCTTATCAAGATATTTTTTCATATCACTCTATATCAATATATGTCACGATATAAATAAAATCACAATTTCAGTGAAGATATCAAAAGGTTAATTAAAGAGATGTGAAGATATCAAAAGGTTAATTTTGGTTTAAATAATATTTTCTGTCAGAAACTGAACATAGTGTACAATATTCTACAGTAAAACTGTATTTCAAATGAAGTCTTAATTGTGACCAGTGAAAAGCTTCTAGTGTTACAGGAGACCACAAAATCTACAACTAAATTCTTTGCTTAATTAGAAATAAATAGGTAGTACAAAATAAAAAAGTCTAATTTCTGACCAAACAAAAGCTTTCACCTTTTATAGGAGATCACACTAAATTTGTTGGTCAACTCTAAATAAATAAAATCTTAATCCTAAAATTCTCTGCTTCTTGGACTTTAAACAGCCAAAATATCTTGACACTACCGAATTCCTCAGACCCTTCATTTCAGCTATGTCCTCATCTTTTTAGACTTGGGCTGTGTTTGTTGGGGTGTGTTCTTCAGTAATGCTGTTGCTCACATTTTTGTTGACGTTTTCTGTTGTCATTTTCTCTTTTATCTCCTCCCGCTCCTGATGTGCTGGTGTGCACGGCTGCAGCAGCCCAAACCACACGTGTGTTACTACTGGATGGTATTCCAAAGGTCCTGTGTGTCAACCTAACATGACATGGCTGTAACTTTATTCCAGCCACATGACTGGTTCAGAGCGGTGCTATTCTCATTATCATTGGCTGTTTGTGTTGTCTGTTAAAACATGGATGGAATGAGTTCTATCAACGTTGTATTGACCATGTCTCACATTTCTATCAAGTTATTTCATAATAATTATCTTTATCATCCAGCCATACATCTGAGATACAAAGGCTACACCTGGTTGTGCTGGGGTTCGAACCAGGAGACTTCTGCTTCCCAGCCTTGTGTTTCTTTCTCACTCACTGATCACCGCTGTGTGCAGTCACATTCCCTTCACAACATACATGTGGATCATTTACTTTACACTATCTGTTAGTGCTTGTTGTAGTATGGGGCATCTTGTAAAGCCAACAAAATTTTAAGAACATAACTGATCATTTTTTTATAGTCAATTAGGCAGTTTATGCTGTATATAATGGATATGCTTTGCAGATGAAACAAAGAAAGAAAGAAAGAAAGAAAAAGAAAGAAAAAGAAAACATGACAGAGTCATCAATTGTGTTATTACTATGTTGCATTACCTTCTGTTTGTTTGATTAAAATAACCTCACCTGCATGCATCTCTTCAGCGACTCTATTCTATTACGTAACTCATTACAGGCACTTTACTCAGAAACCGAACTACGTATTGGTCACGTATACGCTTTTCAAAAAGGAATTTTGAAATTGTAGAAATTATATATTTACTATGCTGAATGGTAATTTAAAAAATAACGTATTCAGTTATTAGCAAACTACATGCACCATTTTAATTTCAGTCATTTTAAAATCAACTGCATTTTGTCCTAATTTTTTTGTTACCCGGCTAATAGATTCCATCAAAATAACCTCAGAATTAAAAATCAAAACAACAGTAGCCGTGATGTATTGTTTACAGAACACAGCACTATGCAAATGGAATTTAATATGTGTAAATAGCATATTTTTGCAGCTCAGACTCTGTGATCACACCCTATAAAATTTGTCTGTCCCTTTTTAATCTCTGGTGAAAAATCATCTCTCTGTCAAGGACAGGGTATACTTTTCTACTTATATTTACCATTTTTCTAGTTATTCGTTACGCATTCACACACTTAATAATGTGATAGCCTACGTGCTCATTACTAAAATAGCATGCCATTCAAACATCCTGACTTACTACTGCCTAGACTGCAGCAGATAACACTGCGTCTATCAACAGAGCCAGCCTTAGCATGCAAAACATGGATCTGCTCACGTGTTCGCATTGTAAAGCAGATTTTTTTTAGAATCATTAGCGTGTACCTTTCTGAGTTAACTGATTGCTAATTTGTTTGTGTGCTTCATTAAATTTCTATATAATAATTTTTCTGTCAAATAAATGCAACTAACACTCAAATTCTTGTGTCATCCCACTAATCAAATTATTAATCCCCTTATTAATCGATAAGGACACTAGGGATGCATTTAATGATTATTATGATAATGAGTCTATTAATAGATTACCATAATATCCATTAGTTGCATCCCTAGTGCCCTTATCATAGAACAGAACAGAATAGAATAGAATTCTATTCTATTCTGTTCTGTTCAATTCTATTCTATATCTACTTTAGAAATGAATAACTCCATTTGTACTTTTTTACCCTTTTTGTCATTTCTCCAATAATGTGCCTCTTGTCACTTGGGTGTTTCTTTAACCATATATGGGTCACTGGGAGAATTACTGTATGCAAATGATCATAAAGCAGAGAGTGAACAAACAATTGGTATTTATGAACATTTTCTGCTTTAGCATGTACATACTGCCTGTGTATGTACATATTTATGGCGTATTTTCCTGTGTGTGCGAACAATTTATGCATACAACAACAAACAGAACTGTTTCAGAGATAAATGACGCCCTTAAGGACGTTTAAAAAAGTAGAAATTACATTAAGAACAATGTACACAAGCAGAAACATGGTTTTACAAAACGATGGCCCAATGCAACAATGCTCCACATGGTTAAATGATTTCCTGGTGTTGTTTTCGTTTATGCAATGTGATTCGAACTGAATGAACAAGATCGTTATGTCTTAGTACTGTATATGTTTGCTTTTTATTCAATTATTTAAATTCAATTCAAAAGTGATATAATGTAGTTAAGCTCAAAAGAAGCTAAATTAAATGTCTAAATCTGTTTGACGAATCATGCACACATGTGGTGAAGCAGGATGAACAGTAAAAAGTGGCTGGCATGTGACATGTATTGGCTGAACATATGGCAGAAAGAGTTTCTCCCCCAAAGCAGGCTCATTTACAGTGTGGTCACATTTCCTGGACCCCAAGGATCTTGTTACAGTCAGGCACCAGTGTAGTTTTTTGGGTCATCTATTCTGTAAGTCCAACAATGTAAAAATGGGGCAATTTTTATGCGTTACATTTACATAAATATTATTTAGAATTTTAGATTTGTTATTGCTTTAAAATATATAAATGGGTACACCATTTTAAACTGAAAGAAATCCACAAATTTGTTTTTATTTATATTTAAAATATATAATTTATTTGGATGGATGGATAGATGGATGGAATTAAGTTAGGCAGTAAAACATTGACTAAACCTTTTAACAAACGAGGACAAAACAAACTAAATCTTTGAACTTTTGTCAGTTAAATACATGTTCAAGACAATCCACATAATACATTATTGATTTTATTGCATTTTAGAAAATATTCCAGTTAATGCTAAAGTATTATATATGTATTATATATATCAATATACAGGTTTGAATGAACTAAAGTGTTACCCTTTTGTCCCAAAGTCATGGTGTGGATCCATAAAATCTACTCTTAAACTTCTATATAATGTGTTTAATGGAAGCAATTAAAAAACACAAGGCGTTATTCTTTGAGATGTAAAGGGAAGAAAATCTTTTTGTTGATGCCACTTAGAAGCTCATGTGCTGAAAGTAGGAATACTATTACTTTTTTCCATTTATCCATGATAAATCTTTAATACCATGTGCATGCAATCTAAATTATCAAAGCGTGTACATAAGAGCATAACAAAAAAGGGCATTATTGCCACTGCACCAGGCATCAAACATTTCGTATTAAAAAATTTTTAAAAAAAAAAAAAAAAAAAAAAAAAAAAATTCTCTTTTTCCATTGATTTCTGGTGCAGTACCAGTACCAAACTAGCTGTGCTACTTCTTTGGTCCTGCACATGCAAACGTTTATTGCCGAATGGTTAACCTGCTTTATAAACACAAGGATCACACTCCATATTGAAAAAGCAGAATGACAAACTTAGCTAATACTGTCCACAGATACATAATTTTTATTTTAGTTCACAAATTATTTCTTTTTTTTACTCTGCTTATCATTGTATAAAGAGACCCAGGCTTCACTCGATTCCGTGAGATCTTGATGACATGAAAAAAAATCTAAAACAAAAATCTAAATATCTGCAAAAATAGCATTATATATATTATTAGCATTATATATATTATATATATATAAAACATCAGGAAAAAGGAACATGAGAAACTGGAGAAATACCAAGGCCTGAAAGAAGAACTTGAGAAGGCCTGGAAAGT
>JABJVR010005529.1:0-13437 GCA_025773905.1 Chitala chitala | reverse complement strand
TCTTTATTATCTTTATTTTGTTTTTCTAAACATCTCGCTTTATCATTTCTTCTTAACCTCTCAAACAAAACAACCTCTGTTTTTCTGGGGGGGGGGGGGGGGGCGCGCCCCCCATTGAAGGGGGCATTTTGACAGGTTGGTGTCCAAGCGTTATAGTTTTGTCTAATATTAGCTCTTGGCTGTCTCATCTCCTCTCAAGTGACAGTCATGTTGAGGGGCTCACTGGGGGAGTCGGGCATGAGCGGAGTAACAGACCGTAGCCTGGGCTCCGTTTTATAGCGGCGAGCGCAGAAAGCTCAGCCAGTGATGGGAAGATGGCTGGGAATGCACCTGAACAGGCAGGAGGTCCGTCTGCGGGCTCCGCAGCGCAAAAGCACTTCCTGAGAGACGTGATTTTTCACGGCAAGTTCGAAGTAAGTGCTACAGCGGTCAGTCTGTTATAACAACATGTGGTTCTTAGGATATTTTATAACCAAGTCTTGGCATTATTTAGGTGTTTTCTATTTATTTATTTGGATTTAATCTCTATTTAGAGTGGGTTTTGAAGTCGCGCTTAGTTTGGACATGACCAATCGCTGCTTTATTGTGTTCGGGCCAGATTTTTAGACTTGGCTGCAATCTCTAATTGCATGTGTTTATTTGGCAGATGTTTTTGTGTGAAGCAGAACCGAGGTCAGTGCACATATAGCCGTGTTCTGGATGTGCTGCCAGTCTGGTTTCAGGAGGATCTGTTGTGTAGCGAGAGACGTGAGACATTCCTACAAATTAGACATGGAAATGCAGTTGTGTGTGAAGCATATGTAACTGAGCAACTTAATCTTGCTTGTGGTAGGTTGTAATTTAATTTGCTTCTTGACCATACGTTTAAAAATATGTATTATACAGTATTTGCATTTGATTTTTGCATTTTACAAAGTGGAGTTGTCACAATGGAAAATTAGGCCTGACACATCATCAACCATATTTATACTAATATAATCTAATTTTGCCCCAGTGCATATTCAGACATTCAGAGATTTTTGTGAAGCTTCTCAGTTGTTCAACTGATGTTGACCCCACTTAATGTTATTCAGGTGTTGGTGACTAATAGCTAAAACGTGCATAACTGGATATATGATGACTTTGTGTTGATCAGCCTTATTCTAGGAAGTTGCTATTGGTGTGTTTGGTAATTCTTACTGTTTTGTAGTGGAATAATGTTTATACACCTACAGAATTACAAGTTTTGGCTCCATTGCAGAATACATTATCTTATTTTGTGAATGCATAGGTCTGAATCAGGTGATTTCCGAAAATTGGTCATTCATGATCAGGTGTTGTACAGTCATGTGTGTTTGTATCACGTATGGGGCACTGAAGGGGAGATGCTGGGTGACGTGGGACCCTTCTCTGGCCAATCGAAGCCCTCCGTGTCTTCTCTCCAGCTACTCGGAGCCCTCCCTGCCTTCTCTCTGTCTTATGTTTCTCCCAGTGGATTTATGACAACGTGGTTATCAATTTACACATCAGCCTGTCAGTCTTGTAGAAACTGTAGTCCACTGCAGGACATGTGTCTTTCACAGGGATATTTAATATTTGTACTGCTTGTGCAGTCATTATACCTGCCTGCTATGGTTTACAGAGAACATGGTTGACAGGTTATTAATGTAGAGCACACTTCAGAGCCATGTTACTGGCACCTATAAACGAGCAATTAATCTTTACCTTAGTTTTATTAACAGGTGTGAGCACTTCAGTTGGGACGGTCGGTGAGACATTATGTGCTGCTGTGAGCGTGGTTTGTCATTTTCTGCTTGTTCTCATAGCTGTTTCTGGTGTGTGTGTGTGTGTGTGTGTGTGTGTGTGTGTGTGTGTGTGTGTGTGTGTGTTCCCCCCCCATGTATAAGATCACTATTACAAGTAGCCAATTTGTCATTCATTACCAGAGTCGTGTATATCCTTTGGTCAGCAGTTTAAAGCCTGAGGGATATGGTGGGGATTTGGTGACTGTTTGGATTTGGGTCCAACAACATTAGTGTCCAATGAAGTGACTTGCTGACCATAATCTTTAGGTATAAATTGTTCATATCAACACTCCCATTTGAAATGTGCTTGAAATGTTACAGGGAAGTCCACATGTTAACTGAAGATCAACCCAACACTTTCGGTAAACGTTTAGGATCCAGTTGTTTGATAAAGAGCAGGCAAAATGAAATTTCAGAATGAGTTTTTTGGAAGCTACTATAAGACTGAAAGCTTATTATTACACCAAAAGTGTAATGAAATAATTAGAGTCGTAACACTGAAGTGTATGTTATGTGTGTGTTTTTTGCTGAAATTTTGTTTGCTGTGAGAAGTCAGTTTTGTTTTGTTGATGTGATGAAAAGATTGTTGGGTTTTGATTTGTCAGTGTTTTTTTTTTTTTTTTTCTTTTTCTTTTTCCTTATGTATTACGTTCCTGCACAGATGGAAAACCAGCAAGCCGGGGGGGGGGTGTCTCAAACTTGATGTACGTTGCATCTGTAGTGGCATTCCCTCATTCTAACTTACACACGCAGACCCTTGACCCTGTGCTCCCTTGTCTGAGCAGATCCTGAACTCGCTGGTGCCAGAGGAGAACACGCAGAGCCGTCAAGGCCTCTACTTCGAGGATGGCCAGAGGCGGGTGGACTATGTCCTCACCTACCATATCAAGAAGCACAGTGGCTCCCGTCGGCACTCGTCCAGGCTTACGGACAACGCGCTAACGCGCAGCCTGAGGCGCAGCCGGGGCCCACCTCCCAAGAGCGACCCCGAGGCGGCGGCCCAAGAGCACAGCCTGCATTACCTCGACGATGACAAGCACGTCTGCCGAGATGAGTTCGAGAGCAACCTCGTGGAGATGGGTTTGGAGCTGGAGAAAGATGAGAGCGTGAGTACCCACAATTACCTGCTTTAGGCCATGCAGGTGCAGAGTGGGAAAGTGCCGTGCAGAGCAAGAGAGGGCTGTCCTTTCTTTGTTTTAGATGGTCTCATTGCAGTTGGGTTCCCACCCCTTCTCATTCTTCAACCTAGCGCCACAACGGCTGTGCTAAATCTACAAACAATAAACCGGAGTTAGGCACCACAGCTGTTCACTTATTTGCTGCAATTGTCTACTGATGGTCAGCTGTTCATGGAAAATAATTGGTTATTAGTTCTGCCAAGAATGCTCTATTTACCTTGAGGTATCTGGGACTTCACTTAGGCCACTTAAATTTTGATTGGGAGTGACATCAGGACAGTGCATAGGGGGCAAAAGACCCATTAAACTTCACCTGATTCATGACTCGTCTATGGTAGAGATTGCATGTCTACTCAGCAAAAAGAAATTGATATAAAAAAACTTTGGTCATCCAATGGGTGGTTTTGACTGTAGACCCTCATTAGACCTAGATATGAAAGTGGCATAGTATGCAGACTGTCTTCTGTGCTGGATTGAGATTTTTCTTGTGTTCTGGAGCGAAAGGAGAAATCTTTGAACTCAGGTGCACTTTGCAACTGCATATTCATCGCTCATGGGTGCCTGAGGTGCTGTGACCAAAATGTCGCATAGCGCGGGACGATTCACGGCAGCATGAAACCGGAGCCTAGCACTGCACTCAAAGTGCTGATCGCCGTAACACGGCACCTGCCAGCGGGGGTCTTTCCCACGCATCTCTCTGTGGGGGGGGGGGATAGCGAGCGGTGCGTGTGGCCAGAATCGGCACTCAGCTCGTCTGTGGGTGGGGGAGGTTCTGGAACTCTGCCCCGACTTTGGGACACGTGGGCAGCGGCAATCCGTCTGCTAAGCGTCAGTGGAACATGTCGCCGAGGGAGGCTAAATGCAAAACCGTGCAGGTAGCGGTAAGGTGGCAAATAGGACTGCAGAACAGCAATGCTGATTGGCTGACTGAAGAGCAGGTCCCTCCCCCCAACAGCCTGAAAGAACAGTTAAGCTTTGGACAGCTGTACAAATTATCACCCCAACTTTATAAGACTCCATTTCATTGCTAATACTGTATTTAACTTCATGTGAAATTTTTCTCTAGTGTAATCTGTGCTGTTTGCACTATGTCTTGTGTTGGTTGTGTATTATAATTCCAGACTGTATTGTAATGTCTTATTATAGCGACTCAACACGTAATTTAGGTGTCAGTTTAGACTCAGGTCTCCTTTGGCTCTCATGTTAATGCAGTTTCACTGGAAGCAGAAAGTACGGCATTTGTAAGGTCGTACTATCCTCACTCCACTGGCTTCCTATTAAATGCAGCACTGATTTCAGAATTTTCCTCTTAACATAAAAGGCACTCAAAGGCAAGGCACCAGTATATCTAATGGAGATGATTAACGCACATACTGCAAGTCATTCCCTACAATCCCAGAATGAAGGCTTGCTTTCTGTTCCACGCATACATAAAAATATTAGGGATGGAGCATGTAGTTACAGATCCGCTAGCCTATAGAATAATCTTCCTGGATATGTACAGGATGCCAAATCGGTTTCAGTGTTTAAATCCCGACTGAAAACCTACTTTTTTGATTTGGCTTTTCCAGAACAGTGTCCACAACAGAAATGGCTCACTAATAATGCTGCTGGCACTGTTGTACATGTCAGTGTATCTGTGATATTTTGTTATGGTACTGCTGGTGTTTGTAATATGTGCTGACCCCTTTCTGCTATCCTTCTCTGTCCATATGTGTACCTGGTACCCAACTGGGCACCATCTGAGCAGGATGCCTTGTTAGAGTTGCTGACACTCAGGGTGCTAGCCTGGGTAGTCTGATCCAATAGAAGAGGTACTGTAGCTGATATGTGCCAGAACACACATTGCGTAGAGTTTGTTGGTTATAGGGCTGCGTAGTTGCAGACCGGTCAGGGGTGCCCATGCTGACCCGTGTCCACCGCCAAAAGCACCTACAATGGGCACATGAGCATCAGAACTGGACCGTGGAGCAATGGGAGAAGGTGGCCTGGTCCGATGAATCATGGGTGCGTGTGTGTCGCTTACCTGGTGAAGAGACGGCACCAGGATGCACAATGGGAAGAAGGCAAGCCGGTGGACGTGGTGTGACGCTTTGGGCAATGTTTTGCTGGGAAACCTCAGATCCTGTCATTCATGTGGATGTTCTTTTGACATGTACCACCTACTTAAACGTTGTTGCTGACCAGGTACAGCCCTTAATGGAAACTGTATTCAATGATGGCAGTGGCCTCTTTAAGCAAGATAATGCTCCCTTCCACACTGCAAAAATAGTTCAAGGATGGTTTGAGGAACATAACAATGAGGTAGAGGTTTTGACTTGGCCTCCAAATTCTCCAGATCTCAATCCAATTGAGCATCTGTGGGATGAGCTGAAAAAACAATGGAGGCCCCAACTCGAAACTTACAGGACTTAAAGGATCTGCTACTGACAGCTTGGTGCCAGATACCACAGCATACCTTCATAGGTCTAGTGAAGTCCACGCCTTTACGGGTCAGAACTGTTTTAACGGCAAAAAGAAGACATACTCAATATTATGCGCGTGGTCATAATGTTATGACTAATCAGTGTGTATATGCTATTTCAAGAGATGTGTCTGCAGCTAATTGTCCACCATGGTGTCTTGTGATGAGTAAGACATCACAGCAATTTATGAATCTACTGGACTACTTTTACAGTAGCAAAGGTTCAGAGGAGTTTTTTATATGATGTTCTTTATAGCCTTACAATATAAATAACAGTGGTGTATGCTGGAGAACGTTAGATCAAAGGAGCAACTTAGTTACTCTACGGCACAAAGAAATATTCCTTTTTTGTTTTTGATGTTGAGTGGAACTCCTCAATCTGAACATGCTTTTGTGGTAAAACAAGTGTTCCTGTAGTGTGTAGCAGAAATGATTGGAGCCATTGAAAAGTGATGCTGTCTGGTCTACAGAACAGGAAACATGACATTGCTGATCTGGACATAATTTCATTGACCGGCTGTTATAAAGTGGCTCGTTAATTGTGTGTGAGACAGTGTTAACCCAGTCTGCATCCAGAAACAGTTGCACGCCTGCAGGGTACAGTGCAGTTTTAAGAACACAGAAATTGTCTAGGAAAGGGGAGTGGTCAGACTTGTCCTAGATGCATGTTACAGTATCTATATTTAGAGTACAGCTGTGACAGTTGTGTACCCAGTCTGGCTCCTTAAAAGATTAGGCATAAATTTCCCATGAACTGAAATGGTTTCCAGACTCTTGGTTCACCTTTTCTTTCAGGGCCTGCAGTATCTGCCATGTTATGTTTCAGTGAGGTTTAGAACCCCTCACTATACTAATCATTGGTGTAACTGGCTGACCGTATTGTCCCCTTATCCCTCCCAGTTAATGAATCGCACGTATTTTCAGCGTCTCCTGATCGATGCGGCTCGATGGCTGTGTTGTGATGTGCAGATAGCTGGTGGCTGCGTTTTGGTGTGTTTGTAAATGGCATGCCTGGCTTTGCCCGGTGTTCCCCGCAGAACCGATGGCAATGTGCAAAATTTACTTGAGTCTGCCATAAAAGAGCACTTATTTGGATTATTTTGTAGAGCTTCATTACTCGATTCTCTGAGCAGTTTTCTTTTTTTAGGATGGTTCGTATATGTTATGTGTCTGAAAGCCTAATCATAGAGTGGGATTGTGTAAACAGAACTGAAAGTCAGTGTTTTGTATAGTGGGGTCGTGCCCCTTGAGAATAAAAGGCAAAGTGCATGTCTTTGAAAATGGGGCTAAGTTTGCATTATTTCAGCTTAATGGCACAGTTATGTTGACATTTGCAAATCAAGGCGAATTTGTAAAATTTCGGACTTGGCAAACGGCAGACGTGCTCTCGAACAAAACTTCGACAAAAGCCTGGCAGAACTGTATGTTTTGAAAAAGCTCCATGTAAATGGATGAAAATGCCAGCTTGAGAGCTGTTGATCGGTATTCAGTCTCAGTCGGCACTCACACCAGCTCTCCCTCTGACTGATCCACAGAGCCGTTGCTAAGTATCAGTGCCTTTGCTAACAGAGAAGCACTATATTAAGATGTGGTTGCGGTCAGGCAAGCAAATGCTGTGATGTCATGAGAAAAGAGAAGAGTTCCTTCATATGGCTGCCCGACTCTGATAACTGATAAATGCTTAGCACCTTTAAAGTGATTGTGGGTGAGAAATAAAACCTCAGCTCCACGTGTGGACTGAGTTCACCTCCTGCATTTACAGAACGGTTCGGGCCGAGTGTAAGAGTTAACGTAGTTTGGACTTAGTGTTTGAGAGAACAAGCAATGCTGTCACAGACTTAAGATAGTGTTTGGAGTAGCACAGAGTGTTGGATCACATCATTGTCACTCAGTAAAGTGGATAGGTGTCCCGATGTTCTGAAACATTTATATACTCTGTAAGGTTATTAAAATTTTATACTCTGTATGTGACATCCTTATAGGTTTTGTGCATTTATAACTAGTATACCATATGGGAAGGTTAATGGAACTGCAAAAAAGAATTATGTAGGTAATAAAGAAGAGAATCTGTGAACTGTTATAATCCTTTGGTTTTATGTAACACATTCTAGTTATGTGCAAACATACCATGGAGTCATTTTTGTTTGAGATGTTTGAAAGCAATTGCTACATTCATTCATTTTCTTAACCGCTTAGTCCTGGTGAGGGTCACGGGGAAGCCTGGAGCCCATCCCAGAGCAAATAGGGCACAGGGCAGGGGACACCCAGGGCAGGGCGCCAACCCACCACAGGCAATTTGGACACACCAATCAACCTAACTCACGTCTTTGGACTGTGGGAGGAAACCGGAGCACCCAGAGAAAACCCACCAAGCACAGCACAGGGAGAACATGCAAACTCCATGCACACAGACCCGAGGCAGGAATCGAACACCAGGCCTGGAGGTGCAAGGCGACAGTGCTAACCACCACGCCACTGTTTTTTAAATGGATTCACAAATGTCTGGTATGAGTGTGACTTGTTTTAATTCTCTGTGAAAAGAAGTTATGACACATTTCGCTTTATCTTAGTTATCATTTCGTTTGTTTGTTTGTTTTGGTTTTGGAATGCAGAGGATTTGTTTGCGGAGTAATGTGTGTTTAATGTGTCAGTGATTTTCATCTTATCCAAAAGATAGAAGTAAGTAGTTTTTTCAGGCTGTCAAACTCGTTTTCTTTTGTGTTGCACGATTTGTGAGATGGAAGTGGTTTAGTGTGCAGACAAAAGGCAGACGGGATTTCCATTGTACAGCTCTGTCTGATGGCATTTGCACAGACAGAGAAATGTTTTTTGAAAGTGCATGGAATTTCAGTTGGAATCTTTGATTGGGTGAAAACATCCCAATTGTTCAGTGATGTTCGTTCTGCACATTCTAACTGTTCTTGTTTGATGAAGCAGAGGACAAGCATAGTCTGCTACAACACATTCATGCTTTTGGACCTACTTGAGTCCTAACAATTTATTGTATGACTTTGACAAATTAGATAACATTAAATGGAATTTGCTGATTTATGGCTGTATAGGTCATAACTTTATAATCTGTCATTATTTTATTTGATAATTATGATACTGAAGTAATGCAATTTTTGCTGTCAGTGCAGGTCTGTCAATTTTATGTCCATTTGTAATTTCACAAAGAATTATCAGATTTAGTTTATTATTTAAAAATTATTGCGAGTGCTCAGACAATACTGTATATTCCTTTATTTCATTTAATAAAATAATTTGGATAATAAACTTAAAATTCTTTCAAACAACATCTTAATTGGCTTTAAGTGCGTAATGTGTGGCTTACCAGAACAAGGAGAAGGGGGGAAAACCCAGAGTTAAAGGCTGGACTGTAATGGAAACGGGCACTCGTAATGTCTTGTACTTTAACTAACCGTGTACATGCCACATGGTAATATGTCACCGACTGCGTCTAAGCACTCGTGTGCTGTCTTTGCTATAGACAAAAACCCCAGGGGTGGGATTTCTGAAGGTCCACGCGCCGTGGCACGTTCTGTGTCGAGAAGCGGAATTTATGAAGCTAAAGATGCCGACCAGGAAGGTGGGTCACGTCTGGCCAAAGAGGGGGGCCGCTTCCTGTTGGGCTCCCCGGCATCTCCGACACCTCCGTCTTCACGCAGGTGTACGAGGTCAAGCAGGGGAGCAACCTAGTGGAGAAAATCAACGCGTTCGTTACCAAGGTGACGGAGCCGCTGCACCCCAACGTGGAGGAGAACAGGATCCAGAACGTCAAGCACCTTTCCTACCCGTTCTCCAGAGAAAAGCAGCACCTGTGAGTGTGTGTCAGCTCGTACCTGTCAGGTGTCCGCAGGTGTGAAGGTGTCTGTCCAGCCCTGTTTGTGTGGAGACCGCATGTTCCCACTATGATGAATGCCGTTGTTCTGTATTTTACTTCTTGCTATGATGTTGGACTTCAAGGTTTATCTTTGTAGTAATTTGTTAACTCAATTTATAATGTTTTCAGATGTTCAGTAGCGATCATGGTTGAGTGTCACATTGCTTATCGTTTGTGTGCTCTTGATGTGGTACATGGCCACAGTCAGAGACACCAGTGTTTATAAAACTGAACTTTTGAAATGCTATGACAAAATTCCACGAACAATGTTTAGGCTTCTAGTTCTGTAATTACCCTGTCAACTACTTTTTGACATGGGGAAATCAGATCTCGTTCTCCAGATCTTTTTTAGGATCTTTGTTTCGAAATTCCTCATAATAATGTTAAACAAAGTGAGTTCTGACAGCCACCAAAAAAAAAACAAGCATTTTGGGGCTAACAGGGTCATGGGCTAATCAGTTCAGGGTAATAACACCGTCTCGAATAGAATAACATATGGAGGAAACATGTTGAAAGTTGAGCTGTAGCTTTTCATCCTTAAACAGTTGCGTGTAAAGTGCAGGTAGTACGAGGTCGTATTTATATAAAAGTGAAGTGAAGTGAAAAACACTTATTTGAGCCAAACGGTTAAGTTGTTACACAATGATATCTGTACTGACCTGCTACTGAGTACCACATTTCTGAGAAGTCTCTCATCTCTTGCCGGCCATGTGTTGTCTGGCTGTACGTATCCTGCAGCATCACTCACATGCTGTTGGTCACGGCTTCTAACTGTGCACCTCCATATTTTGACAGGTTTGATTTGTCAGACAGAGACTCCTTCTTTGATAGCAAAACAAGAAGCTCACTAGTAAGTGTATTCAGCTGATTGCATTGTGCATATTTTGAGCATCGTGTTTATTCTATATGCTGCATGTTATGCAGCGTAGCGCGTAACCTGCACAGGTGTCAGAAGGTGTCAGAAGGTGTCCTGAAACGAGCAGGTTAGTCGGGGAAAGAAATTCACAATTACGTGAATTAATTTTTTTTTATAAGCTGTGAATATTCTTGAAGTACTTCTAATAGTTGTTCTTCTAAAACTAGTGTTCCTCTTTCAGGTGTTTGAAGTGTTGAAGCGTACAAAATGCACTAAATCCAAGTACAACATGGGTAAAATAGATTTTTCTCTACTCTGTTACTTTAAAAACAAAAGTGCTTCTTATGCCTTTTATATTGAGACAAGAATGGATCAGTGTAAAAAGTCATTGAAAGCGATTAATGCGTTTTCTGGATCCCCAGGAATCACCAGCCTTCTTGCCAATGGAGTTTACATGGCCGCTTATCCATTACATGACGTGAGTATGATGGCACCTCCATGTTTTGTAACATTTTCAATGTTTAGATCAGTGCAGCTGTCAAAAAAATCCTGCTGGAGTTAATGAGAACAGCTGCATGTATTTATTGTGGAAGGATGCAGGTGTATTGGGTGAACCGGTAAATTAAGCCTTAAAAAAGGAGTCCGTATTATTTGGTGGTTTGTTATATAAAAAAAAATGGATTAATGCCAGTGATGACAATCAATAACTTGTCTTTATTGCAGGGTGATGTGGATGGAGAGAACACAGAGCCAAATGACAGGAAGGTGGGCTTCTCTCTCTCTCTCTCTCTCTCTCTCTCTCTCTCTCTGTGTGTGTGTGTGTGTGCACATGGCCAGTGTTACCACTGCTCTGACATCTAGTTTAAGTGTCTCTAAACAATCTTTATCAGTCGAACCTGGCAATGAAGCGTCTTGGCACCGCAATGTGACTCTAGGCAGCAGGCGGGCCTCGCTGTGCGCTGGTCTGGACAGACGTTTACCGTCACGGAGGAAATCTCTTTAATAAGCTGCTCGGAGGAGTCGTCTGGGTTTCCTCATCATGCGAGCACGTCGTTGTATAACCCTGGTGTCGAGACTAATGGGACAGATGCCTGCACAGAACAGCTGCTGAGTGAGAGAGTTGAGCGGAGGACACGGCTCCTCACCCTCTAGTGTCTTCCACTTGTACTTGTAGAAAAGTGCCATCCACTTCATAGGCCTGATGGCCTTTGTATGTAGTGGACTTTGTATATGCTGCCACAATGCTAGTGAGGAGTAGGCTTTGGCATTTAATATCCTGTATAGAATTTTAACCTCACAAACTCTAAAATTACTGATCCACCAGCCACCCACACCATGGCACTGTGGTGTTTCCAAAGTCATTCTGTCTTCCTGTTATGGGTTTCTAACACCACAGTGAGATCCTGGTCATTGTCTAACAAAAGGCTTGCTTCTACAAGGGTTAAGTGACATCCGCTGTCACCCCCTTTGGCACTTTTTGTCATTGCATCCATCCCCACCTCGACATCATTATGCCTCCCAAGATGTACAGGTTTTGAGTAATTTGGGTCAGGTGGGACAGTGTTTCCTTGTGGATAGTAGTACCTGAACAGCGGAGTAATGCGAGGGTCATTTTTACGATGTCTAATGTCTGGAGAACACTGGTGTTAAAGACAAATTGGATGCTTCAGAAGCTACCTGTCTGATTGCAGGATGTTTTGTGAACAGCTTATTTACTTGGCCTGTAACACCGTGGCCAGTCCAGTGCTTAAACAAGGACGGCTAGTTGATGACTTCCCTTCAAAGAACACACACATCATTGAGGTTCTTGAAGTTGTCTTGAATTCGGCTGGGCAAGACGGCTAACCTGGATGGCAGCTTTATACAGGGAGGGGGAGGGGGGGTATGTGTCAGCCAGAGCCAGAGGGGATAAGTGGGTGACAGTTTGTTAAATAGTTACTTTAATTTATGTCATAACAGAACAGTGCTAAAATGGGAAGGGAAACGAGAGGAAGTAACTTCACAGCCCTGGCTCTCCGAAATGTCCAAGCGTGCGACTCGTACAGAGAATCGGCGAGGCTTGGCAGGTGTGCGGTATCTGCCTGGCTCAATGCTCTTCACGCAGCGTGTTATCTTCCACGCCATCTGTCTGTGGTGCTCCCTCATACACATTCAATTGTTGTGAGGAGCTGATATGACTCCGCCCAGTCAACAGAAATGGATAACGGACATGTTGTGGCTGCATCGCATGAATGACGGTGAATATTTTTTATTTTCTCAGAAAAAAGACAAATGTTTGAGCAAAACTGGTATCTGGTAAACTGCCCCCCCGCCCCAAGAGAACCTGCTGTCATTCATTTTGTTCCAGAGTTGACGTTTGTCTCTGTTTTTCTGTGTTGGTAAGATGCAAACTGGTTACTTTTAAAATCTTACTTTAAAGCCTGTGTTTTGCTCTCTTGCACTCCAGTACTCCAGTTGTTGACTGAGTTTTGAATGTCATAGCTGTGAGATGTTTCACATGTTCAGAGCTGTGGCCAGACTGGTCTTGATGTTCTTGCTAGAATAAAGCTGGGCCCATGGAGGTTGGTGTTGTGCTGTTGGGCTGCGTCAATCCATGGACCTTAAGTTAATAAATAAACATCTGCCAATGCAATATGAGGAACAAAATGGCATCATGGAACCCAGGCCAATCAAAAACCTGGAAGAAATACTGAGAGCTCAAGGCTGAAGAAGCCAAAGCGTGTCACGGGGGAGCTCTCAGTCACACGAGACACGGGGTATGTGCCCAAACGCACACATGCAGATGGCATTACAGTGACTCTGACTGCGTGCCAGTTAACTTGAGACCGCAAGCAACCAGTTAATGTGGTCAAATGTCCCCAGGACCTGGGTGTATTTATGTGTGCATGCAAGGCAGCTGTTTTTCTGGAGATGGTGTAAACGTACTGCTCTGTCTTGGATTCTGTTTCAGAGGTTCCAAGTTTGAATAATTGAAAAATGTTCTTTATTTCCATATGTAGAAGTAGGTCAAATAGCATGTTTTAAACATATTACATAAGTTATAGTGAATGTGAAGTGAATGAACCTTTTCCTCAAGTTTTAGGTTCTTTTAAACCATGCAGAATGTAATGCACTAAATTTCCAGAAGCAGAAGATAGTTGGACTGTTCTGCTCTTTAGTCTGTTGTTGGGGGGCCCCCCCCCCCCCCAAGAGAGAAGCAGGGGCGGGGGGTAGGGGAATAAGTGGTTGTTTGATTGTTTTTTTGTTTTTTTTTTTTTTTTTTTTTTTTTTTT
>JABJVR010005528.1:0-13437 GCA_025773905.1 Chitala chitala | reverse complement strand
AAAAATTAAAAGGCAAACATCACCAGGACTGTAAACATGTCCAAATCCTCTCCTAACCCAATCCTAAAAAAAAAAAAATATATATATATATAAAAAAAATTTTTGTTTTTATATTTCCCTTGCTTTAGCTGATATTTGCACGCAGATACAGCTGTTGAATGACATTTTTCCTAATACTTAACAGGATATCACTGCTAAAGCAAAGCAATTCTCTCACCTGTTCCCTTCTGTTTCATCACCTTACCTGGATGTCAGTACAGTTACTTCACTGAACATTTATACTAAAGATCAGATGTTTTATTTTTATTGGCAAATCCCAAATTTGTCTTTTTTTTTTATGAGGAAAAATCAACCGAACATCCTTGAACACACACGAACACACACCCACTCTTTCTACCTTTCTCTACCTCATTTTAATAAATGTTGGGAAACAGGACTGAAGTTTGTTGTTGTGTCCTTCACCTTTGGAACACTGCCAGTTGTTACTGCCTTTCCAAAGGGGAGGGACCGATGTCCATGTGTACAGTGCAAACACACATCTCCCCCGTTTGATCTTTTCTCCATTTTGCTATGCAATTAAAAAGCTGCAAAATGAAAGTTGAGAAGTAAACAGGAATGGAGGCCGTAGTGTCTGACACAAAGCCAGTGTGCAAGTAATTGATGTTAAATTGATACCTTTCCCCTGACTCGTCGTGTCTCTTTTGTTGTCTGGGTGGCAAAGCCGGAACCATTTCTCGCCCGTAAAGTCACTTAACAGCTAATTAAAACTTCATAAACTACTTTACTTAGTTGCATTAGGAACTAATATTCAGATCATGACGCAAAATTTACCATAATGTTTAACTCCGATCGTAACTGCTCTGAATATGGAAGGGCATTGAACAGTTTACGTCATGCACATAATTGCAGGTTATAATTACAGCTGTAATGTCATCTTTATGTGAGCAGTTTTTCTGTTTTATGTCATTTGAACTTGCAAGGCGTATTGTGCGGCCATACTTTATGTAGGTCTATATCAAAGGCTATAATTCCCCCCCCCCCCCAAGGTCTAAGTCTTATTGCATTCTGTCAGGTGATATTAAGGATTGTCAATTTTCCACATATTTCTTTGAGTTGTGAATGCTTTAGAGTGTTACCGTTAAGCCTCACTTTCTAATTATATCTCCCTTTAAGTCTTGTCTCCAAGGAAGGCACTTTGTTAGCGTACGGGCATTGAGTGGTTGGTTTATGCCAACATATTTTAACGTTGTACACTTTTTTTTTTTTTTTTTTTTTAATTTCCTTTTTTAAATCGACCTTGCCCTGATGGTTGGTATAAACATTTTCATGGATTGCGTTTCTCTCTTCTGCCATAAAAATTGACCAAGCCTTGTATTGCATGTCTAAGGAGTTATTAACTCAAGACATGGATAATGAAATGCTTTAATATTGCACATTTATTTCAATAAGTTATTGCATAAAGCCTGTGATCAGTATGGTTTGGTTAATCCTAAAATTATACCATATCCTGCAATTTACATTTCAGTTTTAGCTGTAATTTTACTAATTTTGTGTTATATTTTACCTGTATTTACAATTTTTGTTATACATTAGGACCATTGCATTTGAAAAATAAGATGCAGCAGACATAGCTGTTTCTCAGTTTTAAGAATCTTTCACTTTTTTGGCTGGCTAACAAAATTTTGTTTATATTTTGGTGATGTGTGACATTTTAAAAATGTTAGCGTTAGAAATAAACAACCCTCTCCTCTTAATTTGCATTGTTTCGCAAAGGTTCATTTTTGTACTATTTTCTTGAAAGGCTAGAATTGTAGAAACATTGGAAACATTGGTTTTGATTGTTGGATATGGTCTGTTACACTGTATGCTGTCTTTCAGATATTCTTTTTCATAATGAATAAAATGATTTATGATGAGGATGTGGTCTTTTATAAACTTGATTTGATTGAGATAATATTCAAGGTCTACAGTGCAAATGGTGACTTGTCTTTTTTAAACTTTCACGTCACTAGAGGGCGCCGTTAACACTCAGATGTAACTTCGCCAAATTTACAGAAAAACCTTGTGCATTTTGTTTTTGTCTTTAAAGTTTTGTAATGTTATATCTCAGTGCTGAGGTTTACGCCAGGCCACAGGGAGTAACATGGGTTGTGGTCAAGTGCAACTTTTTATCTTTTGGCAAAGTAGGCAGATTGAAGCTTTTTATTTTTCCCCTAACACCTGGAAAACCTGCAGGCCGGTGGTGGCAAACTTGTCTGCTGAGGCACCACATGTCCACAGATTAATTTGCAATCAATTTGAGTATCACATTTTAACTTCTACATATTTATTTTCCCGCAGTTTGAAAATTGAAGCTCACATAAAAGGTAAAAGCTCAAGGTGGGCCAAAGCATGACGGCTAACATGGCTATATAGCTAAAGCATCAGGCAGTTACAGGGCAGAGTAACTACGTGCTCTGTAGCAAGAGAGAGCACGCACCCGAATCGTATGCTAAATATGCGCTACATGCACAGTTAAGTAATGGTGGTAAATAAATTAGCCATGAAATGCAACCTGTGAGGTTTTTGTCATGGAGACCTCCAGATGAACTGCAGCAACCTCGTGTTTCGTTTTTCAGGTTATTACAGTCAGTTTTGGGTTTCCAGCAATTTTGCCTCCGCCCTCCTCTTTTTATTGCATGAAAACAATGACAGTTGCCTCATTATGGCAAAATGATGCCAGTGCTTTTGTAGAAATGGTACTTCATGGTGTCAAAAATAGCAATGAATGAAAGTGGACGGGCAAACGGAGGCAGTTAAAATCTGTTGTTCTGCTCATATTTATCGCATATCTGATTTCCTAAGGTCTAGTTAAGGTCTATTATCTGTTATTAGGATCTGCGCCTGACCTCTTCAAGATACCTATGACCACAAATAGTCACATAATGTTCCTCCACCTCCGTCTATCAATATTTTGCACTAATTGGTTTTCACATCATCTGGAAAACAAACACACAAAGTATCACTCTTTAAATACTGTGTTTTTCCATGACACTGGAATGAAAAATCAACAAAAAACAATAGTGAAACAATTGTAGACTGAAGTCTAGCAGCAAACTGGTACAAAAAGTTGTAAGTAGCACTAGGCAACAGATGACAGTAACTGAACAACACGAAAGAGTGAGACCGAGTAGGAAAAGCAAAGAGAAACACAAACAGAATTCTGAGTAATTTGATAAAGAGGAATGGAAGATGAATTTAGGAAGTTAAATGAGGACTGCATTAATAGGGCAAAGACATGGCATGGATGCTGCATAAAATGCATGGAAAAAGGGATATACGTCACACAGATCAAAGACGTGCTGGCAGAGGGGCCGAGAACAACTCAAACTGACCCCTTTGATCTTCGGCAGAAGAAAGAAGGGGAGAGACTGATGGGCCCAAGATATTGAGGTCAAAAGAGGCCGAGGAAGCAGCAGAAACCAATATCCGAGAAGCAGAACGTGGAAAGGAGAGGGAGATAACTGAAAGGTCAGTATTAGCATCGGAGGAGAAGCGGGTCAAAAGTGGAACGGAAGGAAGTGGTCACTGGCCATAGAGAGTAGAACTTCTGAGGCAATCTAGGGACGGAGGGATGAACCATGCTGCTCACGAAGTGAGGCAGCGGTGAGGTGGCCCCGAGTGGAAGATGCAGCAGTGGATGGACTGCTCAGAAGGCAGGTGACCTTCAGTGCAGCACAGAGTGGATCATTAAGCATCATGAGGGGAGGGGAGGGAGGGGGTGTGGTCTAACCTGAGTGAAGATCTCATCTGTCACTGTGGGGAGGTAAGGGGTGTGGCCTAGCCTGAGTGAGGATCTCTTCTGTCACTGCAGGGAGGTAAGGGAGTTGGGCAACAAATGCAAAGGAGGTGGATATAAGCAGGAGCAAAGTCAGTGCGGAAGATCTGTTAAGGATGTATTGTAACAGTAATAAATTTAAGTTAAGACCCAATGACAATGCAGTATGCACACGAATACGCACGTCCCTTTTTCTCTAGGTATTAAAGTGCTGCTAGTATCTAATTTCACTAGTTTGTCCGAATACAATATTTGTTGAATAACTTAGCAAAAAATAAAAAATGAGATATCTGTTTTTATGCCTCTGTGTTGTGAATTTTGTACTGAAGTTTCAAGGCTGCCACTTGGAATTGTAAATCCAAACACTCGGTTCAACTCCTGGAACTTGTTCTTTCAGGTGACGTTTTCTGGCTCAACACTTAAGTACTTAAACCCCCGTTGGGGCAGCACAGGGTGTAGTGGTTAAGAACACAGAGAAACGCCCTGAAGGCCGACAAGTCAAAGTCCTGGAGAAAGAGACATTAAGCCTAAATGACCCCAGGTACGAGGCAACTCACTGGCTCAGCAAGTCACACTCAAGATGTCTCATACCACTGTGCCTGTGAGTTTTAATACAGTTATCGGAGTTCTTTTTGTGCGTGGGTGAGATTACTGAGGGTCTTCTGCGTTCCTCCCACGGTACAGAAACCCACAATTCACCTGAATCGGTGACTCTGAATCGCCCTAGGGTGTACGAGCGCTCTGTTTAGCACATTGCCTTGAGTTGGCTCCAGGCCACCTGCGAACAGGATAAGCAGGTTGCGAATGAATGGATACTAAAGCTACATCTTCAGACTTTCTAAACCATAACCATGTGTTCGTTATATCTAGGATTATAGCTAAGGGCCTGCAGACTGATAAATCCATGTGTACCTGGGAAGCTTCAGTGCCACATTATGTATAAGAATCCAGTTCTTTCCGAAAACCGCAGAAGTGATACATGACCTCATGAGATCGGGTTTATCAAAGACCTGGAAACCAAGCGGTTGGCATAGGTTGGCAAGGGGTAGACTGGGGACCACGCAGACGGACTATTGGGCATTATGGCCGGCTGCCTGGGGCCCTCCCACATCGCCTCAGCACATTTACGTATTCAGCTTGCGCTAGCTGTAGGGCAAGCTGACCTGAAACCTAGCAACGGGCCAGCGCCGCAGTAACCAAGCGTTTCCACGGCAGAGCTGAAGCTCCGACTGCCTGTGCTTATATAGAGCTGCAGTATGAGCCGCGATGAATATTTTAACAGCAGCCTGTCAAGTGTCTGCTAAACGTGAAGGCGAACAATGGATTATCAGGGGAAGACAGATAATGAAACGTTAACACTGGTGCTGCGGCTCTGTAATATTTCATATGCGGTTCTGTGTGCGCCTGCAAATTTTATGAATGCATCACACTCATAGCTTATGTATTGGGTCAGTTGGTGTTTGTCGTATTTTACACTAAATGGTACAGAAATTACAGCAGTTTTTTTCTTACATTTTCCAGGGTTCCTTGTTCTGCTGGCTTTGAGCAGGAAGGTTTTTTTTTTAAAAAAAGGAAAGCTTCTGTAGTGGAGAAAAATGTCATTTGTGTCTAAGTAAGTTACCGAACTACTAGTTTTCAGGCTTGACCAGCCTGAGTAAATTGACACTGCAGATACGTTGATGTAGAGCAGCACTGTGCAAGTCGGCTGATCACTGCTAGTGTCTGGTCTAATCTTCAGCACACGAGTACTGATCAAATAGTTTAATAAAGCTTTTGCATGTCTCCGATGTGCTGGATGTGTCCTCTGCCGTTAGACCACGTGAGTTATCTTTGCCTGCCTCACAGCACGACCTCTGTGGGAAGTAAGCTCTCCCTCCATAAAAGACTTTCCTCAAAGACCTCTCAATAAATGGCTTGAGTAGCTCCAAGGAGGTCTGCTTGGACGTATAAATGAAACGGAATGTTTCTGCTGTAATGAGAAGACACATCTTAAGAAGACCTTGTGTAGCTGTTGAAATGCTGGAATTGTGCTGGATGATGAAATCTCAGTAACTTTTATTTAGGTGTATCATAGTGTCTGGAGAAGAAGTCTTCACATCACACCAGCTATGTTGTTTTTCTTCTGAGTGTGTGCAGGTGTTTCTCATACCTGACTTTGATTTTCTCATCCATGTAAACACACGGTGTTACAGTAAGGTACTTCCCTTACCTGAGGTAAAATCATAAGTATATTTTGATGGTTTGTCCGTGTGTCACCACACCCCCTCATTATCTTCCCTGGTGACTTTGCCTGCTTCTGTTTGAATGCTGAAGTGTTCGCACCTGGTGACAGTTGTCTGTTCTGCACTACTGAAGGTTTGAGATCTGCCCGGGTGTTAGCTAGCTGTTGACGTAACCCAATTCTCTGTGTAGTGTGAGCTTTTCTGTTCTCACTTGGCGTTAGTGTTTTTTGTACCTTTTTATCTTTTTTTATCTCAGTGTCCTAGTGCTTCTGGGCACTGTTTAATATATATATATATATATATATATAAAGAAAGCAATAGAAACACTTCTAGCTCTTTGATGTAAAGAATGTCCTCTCTTTTTTTTCTTTGCTGGACATTCAAAAAATGTGCTTTACTTAAAAGTGTAAGAGGAACTTATGTAATGCTTAATCCATTTCCTTTTGGCTTGTTCTTTTTACACTCTGATGTACCTGGTCCATTTTCTTCTGCCAGTACTTGGACCTCTTATCCTATATAGTCTTCATCCATGAATCACAATTGTTTGTATTACTAAATACTTACATTATTCACGTATGTGCTAAAATAATGTTAAGAGCTATTCTGTAGTCTCTGAATGGGATAAAGGAAGAACGTGGGTAGACTACAGCAGCCCAGCTGACCATTTTCTAACAGTCTAACAATGGTTTCAGGGTTTGTAAGGGTAATTCATATAGGTGATTAAAATGCAACTAAGGAAAATCTATTTAATTTCTAAGCTGCCCTCAAAGTGGGGAGGCACCGTCTCCTTTTAACAGAACAGAAGTCTCAGTTCGGCTGAGCGCAATCACATCTGCGTGGTGTAACTGAACGGGGTCGGGCACTCACATGACGGTGACCTGAAGTGAAATTGGCTGCAGACTCACCCGTCTAAGCTTATAATAGTATAGGAATATGTGTCCTTCAGGTGTATGTCCTGTGTATGGTTCTTCTCTCATACCAGAATAATAGGGGAGGCACAAAGCAGGAAAGTTTTCATCACATCACGGACATCCACTGCATGTCGACTGTTTGTTAGATGAGAACACTGTTTACACGCCACACTGTACATCATACTGGCAATTCAATCATGAAGAGGGGCAGGGAGGGGGACAGAAGAGAAAATTCACTTTACATTAATGTCCTTCCGCGTTTCAAATCCTCGCCGTCAATGGCTCTGACGGAAAAGACGGCACCACAAGTAACGCAAAGTTCGCGGCATTTTGTCAAGGCGATTGATTAGATGATCTCTTCTTTTAATTAGATTTTAAGTCTATACCCAGGAAGGGATAATGAATTGAATCAGCATACCGTTCAGTAAATGAGAAGATTGGTTAATGCGATTCGCCCTGCTTGGACGGCCCTTTCTGTCTGTTGTTTCTTTGACTTGTATGCGGAGAGTGGGGTGGGGTTACAGGCATTCAGAGAGTGACAGTCTGCCTTGATGACAGATTTACAGCCAGAGACAATCAATTACATGAAGTTAGAAATCCATCTATCTAACACCATGTCCTTTCTGTTTACTTAGCCGAAGATGGGAAAGCATGAGGAAGTCAGTGGTCTGAACAGCAAGACTCTGCTTGGACCCCTCAGGCTTCATTGTGCTGTCACACTAACACTTTATGTTCTTTATCATTCTCTTATCTCTAATACATCAGATCAAGTGAATTCTTGATCTCATGAGATCGTTTGTAGTTTGTGTGTGTGTGTGTGTGTGTGTGTGTGTGTGTGTGATGTTATAAAACTATATTTAAAATAAGTCTACACAATTGCTTGTTGTTTTATCTCAGCATGAAGCAGAATAAAAAGTCTAATAAAATTACTGGGTATATTAACAGTGTTTTTTAAATTATTACCAGAATGTTGGTGTATATTTGTATTTGCCATCACAGAATTAAGTGATATGTACCCTGTGCACAGGGTAGGAAAGACTCATTGATTTGCCAGCTGACAACCCATCTACAGGGACTGTAATCTTCACCTGCCCCTTTGACATGTATTATGTTGGTGTTACATACAGAGGTGAAAGACACACTCTATGAAGTAACATGACAGATTACAGCTCACTGGCTGAAAATAGGGGTCATGCTATGTTACAGAGCTAACAGAAGACATCCTTTTAGTATTCACTGCATTACAAAGAATGTGTAAAGGACACTGAAAGATTTTGGTGGCTATTCTGCTGTAGTTGGCTTTATCTACAGGCAGGGAAGCCACCAGATACTCCCTGGTGCTGATGTGACACTATCTGAGGAACACCACCAAGTGCAAATGTCATGACGTCTGTGGCCTTTAACACAACTGGATCTTCATCCAGATTATAAACCCATTTGTAAAACACAAATATCACATTAGATCAAGGACATGTCAGCAAAAGAGAGAAATATAACCCGTTTTTTGAATTTTTTTAAACCTACTGAGAAGGTATTGAGATGTTCACGCACTGCATAACATTCTTAGGAGCAGGTCAGATAAGGTTTCTTAAATGCTGTTCTTGTTTCTATTGGTAAGAACATAATTTTCGTAACAGTAATACTAAGGAATTAATATTTAGAATACACACCTACTTTAAAAGTAACATTTCTCAGTGTCAGAGTATATTTGTTGAAATTGTATTTCCTGCAGTAACAGCCTTCTTATCGAAGTTTAGCAGAAGAAGAAGTGTTATAATAACTGTGGTTATTTATTTATTTATTTTTCCCAGCATCTTAATCTGGTAGAAGTGACCCCAATCTGTTATTTGTGTATGTAAAATAGGTTGGTATGTCCGGGGTCCTTTTTAGGTTATTCCGCAGTTAGAAGCTGGACAGGAAAGGTCTGATCCACATTTACATATATATTAGTGCTAAAAGCTCCAGGCAGTGCAGCAGCTGACTTTGCAGAAGCCGACCACATCGTCTGTGTGGTGTGACAGAGAGATTTCTTAACCTAATGAGCGTTGCTTAAAAACAGCGGCTTTCAGAGAGAAGTGCCTGTTGGCCGAGCAGCTGGGCTCGGTCCGTAGGATGTTTTCATGTTTCCTTTGCGCAGAACGCTAAGGACATGATCTAGATACATTTACACAGGCCACCTTCCCCAGAGGACTGTGTAGGAAACTGACTTAATTTTGGCCTTAGACAAGGGGTGCTCAGTTCACCCTGGCGCTGCCCTTTGGGCAAAAGGCATGCAGCTAAGGTTCAAGACATGTGGGGGGGCTAAATGTACATGTGGACACGCAGGTCCATTACATGCAGATATCTGTGTCGGAGGTCACCACATGTTCGCTGAAAGGGAGCTGTACTTTATTCCATCGGCAGGCCAGGAATTATTACTTACAAAGATGTGTTCATCTCACATTCCTGTAGTGCCTGCCCCTTCTTTGAGGGGTCATTTTTATAAGGCACTTTTAGGATCTTCCTCTAAACCAGAAGCTGTTCATTCTGGTTTTGGTGATCCATTGTTTTTGTTGGTAGGTAAAAGTTAATTAGCCTGAATCTAAATATTTTTTTAACAGTCCATATTAAGGAAATTCAGCTATATGAAATGGGTTGGCTGAGGACTCTAATGTCTACCTATGCTAGACCACTTTTGTATTGCTGAGGAGTGATGCGATTGACTGTTTAGAGGACACCTTTGCTGATTAAATATTTTATCTTCTAAACATTTGTCTATTTCTCTGTTTTTGATCTTCAAGGAAAATAAAATACCCCATAACAATAAAATTAAATAACTGCATTGAGTTACGACTGACCAGTGGTAGCTCAAAGGCTAAAAACAACTACAATAAGTAAATAAATTACTGATTGATTAAAATGATACTTGATGGACTGATGAAATTTTTGATCCGTATGTATTTGATGTGGCATTATTTCTGTTTTCAGGCAAACATACAAAATCAAAGATTGCTTTTCAAACCTGCGGGCTTCTCTCAGCTTACATGCTCTGGCTTCGAATGAAAGAGTGCACAGAGATACGTGTGTTTAAACATTTATTAACACGAATAAAATAAACAGCAGCAGACCATTTCACGTTATGCTTTCCTTTCCCACATCCGTTTCCACAGCTGAAGTCCTTTATAGCAGAGCCCTCTCTCACTGGAGGGTGGCCTCATGACATCTGTAGTACATCTTCATTCTGAACCTTTTATTTCTCTGTCGCGTGGTTTTAGTGAGGCACTGCGTTTCCACATTCTACCTTCCTGTGGCGCCTGCAAGCCTTGTCTGCTGTGGTCCGTTAATTTCCGCCCACAGAAGTTCTGGAAGTGGTGTGTCTGAACATGCTGTAATGACCACTCTTTTGTAGCAGAAAATAGTTTGACATGGTTTAGTGTATGAGTTTGAACTGTGTGCCATGTCATATATTTAACTTTAACAAACAAGAAGACCGTCCTGAATATGTCCGTGTACTGCAAAATGTCTGAATAGATCTGGCTTGTATAAGAAAGTGCTTCGACCCTTTTCTTGTTTTTATTATTCATTTTTCTTTTCCTTTTGTTCCTAATTGGCAAATACATCTGGTTTTTAGATGTCCACTTGTTTCAGAATTGCCTTTCACTGATGGGTTTTGAGGACTAAGGTTAAACAGTGTTTTGAAATGCGCACAGAGATGGTCTTTCATATGCTCTTATTCTTAATGCAATAATATAAGAAGACTAACCTACAGTATAACTACACATGACTGACCAAAGTGCTGACCATCTGTAATCTTCATTAAAATTAATATGTGCTTTCTTGCAAACGGTTCACATTAAATAAAAGTAGAATATACTAATGGAATAGCATTGCATGCAACGGAAAATAATAAAGCCAGCTATGATAGCAAAACATTTAATATTTTAGTTAGTTTTTGCTCACTCTTTCAAAGACAACTTTTTTGCAGTGGTCTGCTACAAGAACTTCAGTCTGCTAGCCTACATTAATACAATTGTTTCTTCACATTGGAAAAATGTCTTACAAGGCAGCAAGGGTATGAATGAAGACATCTGCAGGAATGAGAATCTGCATGATATTTACCGGTAAGCAAGGTTGTGGCTAAGTGGCCTGGTGACTCAATGGGTAGAACATTGAGGTTGTGGTGTGGAAGTCTCCTGGTCTTGGTTTGAATCCCACTACTGCCAGGTGTGTCCCTGAGCATCACACTCTGCACTAGCTCCCCTGGTGCTGCATGTGGCTGGCTGGCTGGCTGACTGCCTGCTGCTCCCCCCAGGGGATGGGTTAAATGCAGAGAACAAATTTCCCTGTTGTGGGACTAATAAGGAATTTAAAAAATAATTGCAGTTTTTTTATATTTGTTTTTGTTCAGTTCTATAATATGATAATCTAAGTCTTTTGTATGTTGATCTTTAATTTTGAGGCCATTTAAGCATCTAATGTTACTATTTTATGCCTGGATTTAAGTTGCTACATTATTCCCACTTAAATGTTTTTCAATACAGAAATAAACCTGATTTTAGCTGATGGTAGCTGATTATCTGTATTTTAAAGTTTTTTTTTTCCCAAGAAAAGAGTGGTAACAATATTTGACAGCTAGTTACAGAAATTTTCCAAATCCATTCAAACCACAGTGGCTTTTGATCTGAGAGCAAGGCCTTGGGCCTCAGGAATCTACCAATTTGTGTTGCGCTGCTGCCATGTAAACTTGTTAAGGCGTTTACTCACACCCCATTAAACATTTCTCATGAATCCTTCTGGGTACCAAAAAGTCAATCCTTCTGCCTTTGCACATACCACAAAAAAGCAATGTTTACACAAACTGACAGTCAAAGTCTCAAAAGGGCAACCTGTAAACTCTTGTCACTGAATATGATCCTAGATATCAAATGAACGACACCCCTTTGCACAGAAACTAAGCACCGACAGCAAAATGGTCTCGTACCTCACAGAACTGTTCAGAAGGATCAATAGTAACACCTCGACCTACACCGTGACTTGACAGACAACAAATATAACGTGTGAGTTATTAAAAATGAAATAGTATGGTGACTGAATGTGTTCCTGGAAGTTTAATTTTTTCTCTCTGTTAATCAACGAAGCTCTGACAGCCTTTAACGCACTGCATACTCTCGTGTGTCAGTGACATGTTTTCAGAGTGATACATCATGGTACAGCCTGCCTTGCACCCTGAGAGAAGAGATGAGGCGAGTATGGATGAATGCAGGTGTGCAGAAGTGAATGTGGCCACACTGTTACGGGCTCATCGCTTTGTTAAGGGAACACTGCTCCTCGTGGCATCTTTGATATTTCAGCTGAGCTATGCAGGACAACCCAGAGCTATTTCTGCACCAAAGTCCATTTCATAGTTGTTCGACTCCAGTCACCTTCAGATGTTTGAATCTTGGTGTGAAGCAACTTTATAGACAGTTGACACAAGGGAAATGTTTTGCATAACATTTTGATTTGTTATGAATTATCACAGGCTTTGAATGAAAATTCATGCATTATAATAGACTTTTCACTGCATGTTGCATTGGCAAATGGGAATTGGTTTAAAATGCACATACATAACGCACAAGTTTAAGTGCAAACATTTTAATTCCTTTGTTTAATAAAATTTGACAGAGTGAAAGAACTTAGGGCTGAAATTTGAAATATGATTAAAATTCCAGACATTTTTTTGGATCAGTGCTGTTAACTACAAGCATAGCTGAAGACTGCTGACGATTTGTTCTCCACAGTGACCAATATTTATTCAGTGTTTATCAAGAGTGCTGCACACAGAAATGTTTTGGCTACTAGGAAACATCAGCAACTTCGCATCAAATATGTTAAGTCGAGTACTGGCTTGGCGTTGAACTACACCCATGGAATTTATGTCCTGTGTAATATGGGGGATTCTGCAACAAGGTTTAGGACAGCTCATATGAGGTACGTTCTTTCAGGTCCCTGAAAAAAATGTAGCTGCATTGCAATTCAGGCAAATACAGGGTATTTTTCTATTTCCTAATGCCCTGTGGACACACGTTCACATACAATTGGAATGACTGATTGACTTGCAAAAAACAATCTGTAAGTGACGTTAACATTTGTTTTAATGCATTCTTTACTTTTGCATCTGAAGCATTTTCTTACAAAAATTGAGCTTTGGGAGGATCTGTGTCACAATTTAGTGCTACTGTTGCATGACACTGTGTAGTATAATGGTATGCTTTTATTCAAAGTGTCTCAGAAATGAGCTTTTGTTTTCAGCCTGCTGCCTGCTCTCTGTAGGCTGCCAATGAATTCCTTGAAGCATCAAAGCGTACAGGAGGCCTTGTTTTTGTGTCTGTTTGATGATTTCCACTAGTGTCTCTGACTTAGCTTTGCATAAATATCAAATTCACTGGGGACTTTGTTTACTGTTCTCCAACTTTTGTGTGTTGTGAGGCTTTTGTGCCTCTGGGGGGGGGGGTTGGTGGGATGGTGG
>JABJVR010005527.1:0-13438 GCA_025773905.1 Chitala chitala | reverse complement strand
TCAACTTTCTCTGTAAAGCGCTTTGAGGCATGCTGTTGCGAAAGGCGCTATATAAAAATGAATTGAATTGAATTGAAATGTAAGGAATTTTGAAGTTAAACAGCTGAGCAACTGCAAAGAAGAGCAAGGAGTGATACAGATTCTATGTGCATTATTACGTATTTGTTATTTGTTTAGATTTGTCTTATTTGTCAGTGTCTGTTTTGTCTTGTTTATTTATTTCTTTTTTTTTGGGGGGGGCGGGGGACTGGAATCAGCTGTGTCCCCGTAGGGCACCAAAATCACAAGAAACAGCCCTGCAACTGAGAACTCCTATTTATTATAAAATAGCTTTGCATTTGCTATGCCATACAGATCTTTTCACTATATAACCGTCAATAAGTATGCAGGCAATAGGCGCCGTGACAGTATTACAATTAATTATACAAATACTTGCAATATGAACCAAAATATTGCAGAATTGCTTTGAAAAACGAAGCAATATTGTTTGTTTAATTCAGTAGGAAACAGGAACTCTGCTGGCCCTTAATAAAACGCTACAGCCCTAATTTGAGTATAAAACCATAACACAGATGAGCAAAAAAAAAGAATAATTATAATAAATAAAAACTGCTTGACAGACTGAATGTAGATTAAGTGCTGCAGGCAATTTATCCCATTCTACGGCTGTAGGTACCTTGACAGGAGAAAAAAAATGCAAGTATAATTAGTTTACATAGCACATAGTTCTCTGCTCTACTGTTAATTACAAATTTATTTTAAACTGTGCAGAGTTAATGAGGTGCTTTACCCGTTCCCCGTTCTCGATAATTTCTTCTCCAGTCATGCTGTCTACCAACGAAAATCAATCTGCGAAGAAAAGTAGAAGAAAAACACAAAAGTCCTTAAGTGGAGCAGGAGAGAGGGGAAGCTAAATGTAGCATGGCTAACGAGGTGGTTACAGGCTCTGATGTTCGTCAACAAAAACAATTATAAAGTAGATGCAAGAAATGCATGTGGTTGGAGCTTGGGTTGAGGCGTTGCGTTTGCGCATGTACCCACACGCACCAGTGCGGTCTCATGTTTCATCACTTTCTAAGATGCTGTTTCACAGCATTAGCGTCAACGGAGTCCAAACGCTTCATCAGTCCTTGCATGCGTGACGGTAAATTTAAAGTCTACAGGTAGGCTACTGCCATCTGTATGACACCCTGCTGACTTAATTGCCCGTATTATTATAGGAAACGAAACACGAATAATTTGAATGTCTGTTTACAATTAACTGCATACGCATTTGTAAAACAACGGTGTATAGTAGTCCAATCCAATTTTGTAACAAACGTAACATAATCTGCTCAAGAACATATAGACACATATACAGTAAACAATGAACAATATAGTGTTTATGTTGTGCTGTAAATGCAGAGGTTCATTATAAAATAGCTTACATGACATGAATTGTGTCCAGGATATTATTATTTGAGAGAAAAATGACACTGATAGAGTTCAACAAAATTTGATTTCCCTTGCAATCAAAATATTGAAATTGTACTGTTTTCATTTTAACATCAAGTTGATGCCATTTCACCAATCTAACACTCAAAGGAATGTCTTACGTCCATACGTTTTATCCTTAACAAAAATTTATAAATAAAATTTAAACAAGAAAATAGAAAGTAAAACAACTCTCAACACCTTTAATTCCATTCAGAAATATTGCATTGCCAATATCAATGCAATTTCCATTTCCAGACGTGACTCCTAATGTTGGCAGGAATCACTCGTAAATAATTTGGTTATATTTATCTTGTTACGTGCTGGTACTTCATAACAAGTTATGTATAACTGAGACAAATCCATTTGCAGGGGAGAAGTGATCAGTTTGAGACAAATGAAGATTTTTTTAGATTTATAGATGAATACCCCAACCAATAGGCGCTATTTACAAAAGTGATTTTATAATACACTGTTTATATATATATGTAACATGAATTAAGAGAAAAGGGACAGGAGCAATGCCAAAGCAAAGAAAATAATATAACAAAACAATATAGAAATAAAACACGAGAGGTAGCCAACTGACAAATATTGAAACAAACACTACACCTAACTATACTACCCAGACTGTGAAAAAAAAAACATACAAAAGGTTTCTGTCGCATTTGTTCATAAACCTTGTGTGCTATGCAAATCAACAACTACATGTACTGCCAAATGTGAAGGGCCTGTATATCGGTCCCAATTCCTCAGAAGACTTAACAGAACATGAACTTATAGCAAAACACAACCCACAAACACATATGCAAGAAACTGAACACACAAACTCAAAATACTCCAAATTCCAAAACAACCAAAATGCCAAAGAACAAAGCACAGGAAAACAAATACCAAAATACAAGAAATTGACAAAGTTCAAACAAACCAAACCAACTCTCAACAGCAACCAACTTTCTCTAGAACTCCACACTACAACTCCATCCAGGGAGGGGCTTGCTCCCCTTCTGACCTATTGACGTCCTGTTGCTTCCTGGGATGTTCAGGAAGGACAAACAGAAAACTTTCCAGAAACGTCTAGGGACGTAACAATCTGAATTAGAAAAAAATAATAATAAACATGCAAAGGAAGAATCTGTACTTTGATGCTTTTTAGTTACAGGTTGAACTTCTCCATTCCTCCCAGTAGAAGCACTTGAGGGTTGTGTATTTACATCAGAGCTGGGAATGTAGCATGGAGTTTGGATCAGGAGCTTCAGGAGGAGCTGAGGAACCCAGATGAAGCAATCAGAATGTTCCTTATGCGTTTGCACTTTATGTGTTTGTTGTTAAACAGAAGTGGAACAGAAATGCATTTAAAAAGCCATTGGTGCTGTGACCTATAGGGGGATGTAAAAATACTGTCCTTTGAACCACGTACTGTAAGTTATGTACAAAGCTAATATAACTTTGGAATATACATGATATACAGTCTGTGCTTTCACATCCACGTTGGTGTGCGGAATGGAGGTATCTAGCGTAACTTTCACAGATGTCCACACATTGGCTCAGCCTACATTTCCTTCATGGGTGCCCGGACCGAATTAACCCACCGCAGGGGACATTCAGAGGAAGTTAACGGAGCCAAACACCGTAGTCTGCTCGTTTGGCTCATTTGGGGGGGGGGGGTATCCAAGGTGACTGCCCATGCAGCAGGAGTCTGGCACACGGCAACACAAGAACCAGCACTGAAGCCACACAAAACATAATGCTGAACCTTTGTACAAATCCAGTTTATCTACCTGCAACATATCTCTATTTCATATGAGTTGTCTGTAACTTGGGTGTTTTTGCATGCCTGTAAGCTGTTATCTCTCCTCCAAGAAGAAATTCTTCCTTAAAAATTAGTAACATAAAGTACTGTACTCCAGAATGCTTTTGCCTAACATGAAATGCTGGAATAAGTCACGACACGTGGGCAAATGTGGACAGCAAAGTAAAACAAAAAAAGATTAAATACATCTTAGAAATCCCTTAACTAAAATTATTCATTAAAACATTATATGTCCTATAGTATTTTACTTTCAAATAACATATTTCTCACAATGCATGTTTTCATTGATCACTTAAGAACATTTGGATTGTCTTTTGAGCAGGGAAACTCTCATCATAAAAAAAAAAAAAATTAAAAACTACATGGAATTAAATGTGTATTTGCAGCTGCTAACCTCTGATTCACTGGGTGACATTGAAAGGTTGCATCAGATCTTACACCAGGCTGCCTACAGAAAGTGCCAGTATATTTGGCCACAATAACACAGAAACACTTAACTGGCTTTTAGCACATAAGGGGAGAAACTGAAAAAATCATGGAAGATTACTGCCTGTCGCTATGAAAAATATATGAAGGGCACATGGTGTCACGTACGATGTACTGTATGCATGTATCATTCCTAAGGCAGATATTTGACATATATGTATTACACGTCTTAAAAATGTCTGCTTGTGGTGATATCATGCATTACATTTAAAAGAAGCCAACCAAAATCATAATTTAAAAGAGGTAAAATGTCACGTTTGGAGCAAACCGGAGCAAAACCCAAGGGAAGATCTAAGCGCGGAGAATCAATTTATTACCAATGAACAGAGTCCTAAAGGCAAAAAGGAGAATAATTCAGAAGAACCAAAAAATGGGGCAAAAAGACAAGTGACCAGTAACAAGAAAGGCAAAGCAACGCTAATAACAAAACAGAGTCGAAGCCAGGGGTACCAAGGCCAAAACGTTAGCAAGCAAAACATTAACAACTGGCACAGAAAAGTGGAAAAATCAAACTTTAAGCAGTACACAGCAGAACCACCATCAGGTATGGACACTAGAATAATTAGACAAAAACAAGCAAAGTAAGAAGGAGGCAGTATGAGGGGGTGTGGCCACACAGACACATCCTGACATGAAACAGTACTTTACATATACAAAGTTTACTAGACTTCTGACATTTTCCTGTTGTTCCCAGCACCAAGACATTAGCAGTCGGTCCTTTAAGTCCAGTACGTTGCAAGGTGGAGCTGTTGTGGATCAGACTTGTTGTTCCAGCACATCCCACAAATGCTTGATCAGAATGAGATCTGGGGAATTTTGAGGCTAGGGAAACACCTTGAACTCTTCGTCATGTTCCCCAAACCGTTTCTGAACAGTTTGTGTAACGCGGTTTGTGTAATGCATTATCCTGCTGAAAGAGGTCACTGCCATCAGGGAATAGCACTGCTGTGAAGGGGTGTACCTGCTCCCCAACAATGTTAACAAAGTCAAATTGACATCCACATTAATCACATGAATAGCTGGACCCAGAACATTGCCCAGAGTCATACTCCTTCTACAAGCGGGTCTTTTTCCCACAATGCACCCTGGTGCCATCCTTTCCCCAAGGAAATGATGCACATGTATCCAGCCATCCACACGATCCAAAAGAACAAGGGACTCATCAGACCAAGTGACCTACCATTGTTCCAAGGTCCAGTTCAGACGTTCACATGGCAATTGTAGGTGATTTTAGCCTTTGTTGTGCTCAGACATCCATGAACCTTGGATACCCAACACCATTTCACAGATCCTGGCTCTTCACAGATTTCTGCCTTACCAAACCACAGTCAGTAGTTACTCACCACTAATGAGCAGTTTGTATTTGCAGTTACATCAGCCTAATCTAAGAATTTTCTGTGCTACATGATGTTTTTATTGAAGCTCTTCAGCGCTGCACAAAACCAAGGCTCTGTTTTTTATGCTTAGAGGACACTTGCTGTGGTGTACAGATTAATTTCTGTGCATAGAAAGGCACTATCTTCAGCACCTTATTTGCTCTTGAATCAATACTCTTGCAATATTTTCTTCATGTTGCTTGCTGACACACTTGCCTGGTGGAATTAGGGGTGATAAAAGGTGAAGCTCGTCACATCAATACAAATTGTAAATACTTTCAGCTCCCACCCCCCACACGCTCCACAAACAGGAACTCCAAACTGTGTTTACCCACTAGCAACTTCTGCTTTAGGAACTCGTGAAAATGTACGGCCTCAGAACAGGCAGGTTCATGTGGTCTCTCCTGTTTGAATTGCACATGAGGATTAGTGCTTAGATCTCCAGAAACAGAGAGAGCTTTCCAGGTGTTGTGTGCAGAAGACAATGCGTGAAGACCATCCTAGAGCTCTCTGGAGAGCAGCTGATTGTCTTATAAGTCTATGTTCTTGCCTGCGGCAGCAGGGAAACATTGCATTGTGGGAAGTGGGTGCTGCACAGTGCCAGAACAGCTCAGCACACCAGGTCGTACAACCTAGGTGAGTCATTCTAACAATTCTCATCATATTAATCCAGAATTTACTATTCTGGATTAACATGTCAGTAGAACACTAAAGAGATGCATTTATGGCATTGTGCAAATGATTTCCATGGCAACGCTAAGTGAATAGTGCTCTGAAAAATGCTTACATTTCACTTATGTTCTTTTTGAGCCGGCCTGGCCATTCATGTACCACACTTTTAGTTTATTCTATGTGTTGTTAAAGACAGACAGTTGCAAATATCACCTAACAGGTTTCCTAATGACGTTTTTTTTTTCGTCAATAATTTTAAATGTAGAAAAAAACCTTCTTCCAACTAGTGCTTACCGTAGCATAAGTTTCATACTGTAATTCATGCTTATGTTCAGCATTTTCGAAAATGTATTTAAAAAAAGGAGTTACTGAACAGATGCCGCATGGATGGAAATATTAAATAAAGCATTTGAAACCGTGCAGGTATATTTAGCTTCACAGCATGGCAGGGGAATCTCAAAGCTGATGCAAACAGTCTGTGATTTTGGGCAGCAAAGTGACTGGTCAGCAACAGAATAAGCTGAGCTTTACATACAGAACAGTGAAGCTGACACAAAGGTATTGTATTAGCAGTGTGAAAGGCAGCCAGCATGCAGGCACTGCACAGCCCTAGGAACAAGCAGGAACAATGCGTTTCTAATCTGCAATGTGAGTAACAATACCAGTTATCTTGTGTAGCATTGGTATTGTTTTCTAACAATATAACACCTTGCACTTTCTGCTAATGTTATTGATATCTAATAAAGTAGATATTTAACACAGAGGGGTGTCACTACAGTTCACGACAGTTATACTTAAATAATTTGGCTTTATTTAATATACTTACCTATTTGTTTTTTTTTAATATATCCTGTCATTCATTTGTGAAGGGAGTCATTGCAGTGGGTTAAGATATGCGTCAGTGCTTCGTGTTGTGTTGGTTTATTATTACGTTTTGACATCATAGACAGTGTGCTAGATAGTGTGCTATGGATGAAGTGCTCTTCTGCCTGGCACCAAGAGAAGTCAAAGGCGAGGTGAAAGAGGATGCAGTGGTGCATTATGGGTCCTGTGTCTCATTAGCTGTTTGAAAGTGCTGAAGAAAGTATTGTCGAAAACATCTTTTTAAAGGATTTTGCTTTGCTTTTTTATAATAATTATTTGTGCTTTTTAGCTTTTTTATACATTTGCTGACCTCCAGGTAGAACCACAATGTGCTAGAAGAAATCTGCCTTTTTAGCAATTTGTTACCAGAGAAGGGCATATATTTACAGTGTCATGCTGGTATTTTTTTTTTGTGTGTGTGTGTGTGTGTGTGTGTGTGTGTGTGTGTGTGTGTGCGCGTGCGCGTGCGCGTGCGCGCGCGCGTGCGTGCGTGCGTGCGTGCGTGCGTGCGTGCGTGCGTGCGTGTTACTCATTGAGTGATATTTTATATAAACTGATATAAGATCACAAATCCATTGCTTTATTAGGTTTCATTAGATTACTTACATGTATGTTACATTAATATTCTGTCAACCCCTGCATCCTGCACAAAGTCACATGAGTTGTGTGTTAATAGATTATACAGAGTTTTATAACATCTTATGGTCAGCTTTAGCACAGTGAAAACTTAATGGTGACTTTTGGATGGAAGCTGGTTTCTTTTTACTCATTTCACAATAAAATGATTTGTTGGATTATTTTTTTAACTAAAGAAGTGAATCTTCTAAGCCCGTCTTGAAACCTACGATTCCAGATTCAGGCAAAATACCTGCCATTATGTTTTCTGATTGACAATAAAACGTTGCCACGTTAATGCCTATACTGTACACTAAATAATTTAGTCAAGACAATGTCTAAAAAACTTGATACTGATGTCTACTGCATGCCTATACTGAGAAGCTAGTCGTGAGTTTAGCATGACCTGGCTGTTTATTTGTCCGGTTGAAAATAAATTATAAATCTGACAAATCACATTTTATTTTTCTGCCAAGAATGTCCGCATTTATACGGAAGTATTGTTGCAGGGAAAGAGATGGAGTCGAGCCACTTTGACAACAGATTAAGATTCTTCATTTAAGGACATAGTTTAGTTGTTAATCCCCTTTAGATTTAAAGTGAAATAGAATAAAGTGCCTCCGTTGTGTGTCTCTTGTTAAATTCACTTTTTGAGACTGTAACAGACACACATCCATCCATCCATTATCTTAACCGCTTATTCCTGGTGAGGGTCACGGGAAGCCTGGAGCCCATCCCAGAGCACATAGGGTGCAGGGCAGGGGAAACCCAGGGCTGGGCACCAACCCACCACAGTAACAGACACACAGTACTGTGCAAAAGTTTTAGGCAGGTGTGAAAATGCTGTAAAGTAAGAATGCTTTCAAAAATAGAAGTGTTAGTTTATTTTTTATCAGTTAACAAAATGGAAAGTAAATGAACAGAAGAGAAATCCAAATCAGATCAATATTTGATGTGAGTACCCTTTTTCTCAAGATGTGCTGTCGAAGCTCTTTAGAAGAAACACAAAGAAACAGGCATTATTGATTTTTCTTCTGTTAACTCACTTTGCATTTTGTAAATTGATAGAAATAAACAAGTAAAATATGTTTTTGAAAGCATTCTTACTTTAAGGTATTTTTTCCACACCTGCCTAAAACCTTTACACAGTACTGTATAAATGGCACAAAGTAACATCGTACTAAAATCTAGATACAAACCTGATAAAAATTAAATAAAAAGTAAATATGCAGCAATCGTGACATTTAAATTTTTTTTGTATTTCTCTAACTGTGGTGGGTTGGTGACTAAATTGGGTATAGAGGATGGATGGATGGATGGATGTATGTATTTAGTTTTGCCAAAATGTTTTGTATTTAAAATGAACATGAATCAATAAACTTTAGTGACATATTTAATGTTGCCTTTCCTCTTGACTGGTTTGCCAAAACACAAGAGAATAAATAAATAAAACATTACACATCAGACTGCTTAAACTGTTTTTAATGTCATTTGTATTTGCAGGCACTTTGAAATCAGGGTGCGTATCTTTGATCTTTCCCAGTTGTACAAGTTGTTAAATTAAATGATCAATTGAATCTATTGACTAAGCTCAAGAAATCTGGAGCAAAACGTTCCCTTGTAAGTAAATTCAATGTTTGGCTTTTCTCCCGCTGAACACCAGCAAGTTCTTAACATCAAATTAATGTTTGAGAAACCACTACTTTGATTTGTCATAGGTTTGGGTATGGGGTCTTCTGTATAAACATTGAGAATGCATGCAGAGGTGATAGACAGATGCTTTTAAAATGTTGTTCTTAACTGGGGATACATGGGTACCTTGGGATAGCTAAAAAATGTACAAGGGCACACCTCATTGGATATATAGCATATATTATTATTATTTATTTATTTATTTATTTATTTTTTTTGTTTTTTTGCATAGATACATGTAAGGAGTACATGAGCAGTTGCCTTTTACCTTTGAACGGTGTATCTCAACTGTAAACCATAAAAAAAAACTGCTTTTAAACATCAGTTTGCAAATATTCCATATTTATAATTCATCTCACATGTGAAATTGAGGTTTGCAAAGATTTATGTGTAATTCATTCTGTATTTTCCCCAGATGAGAAGTGTCTCTAGATGAGTTTTATGTGATGTGACACGAGGCCATCCATGTATCATCGACACCTCGATGACACGCTGACTTCCACTCTAACTGCCTGCATGAGAAACGACGTGTCTGACTCCTTTGAAACGAGAACCGCTCTCCAGAACTCTGTTTCTGAAGCTGACCACATTTAAGAGTCAGGATTTGCAAGCAGCCTGTCTTCCGTGCTGGTGGTGAAGGAGAATTAATGAACCGGGACGCGTCTCGCAGGACATGACCCGTGGTAACATCTCGGGAAACAAGGTGAGTGTAAGCAGCATGACTAAAACCACCTCTGACACCAGTCCATCCACTGAGACTCCTGTACAGTTCAGGTAAATGACGCCAGGGCAACTGGTTCATTCGCTATTCTGTTAAATTCTCCTGCCAGAAGTTCTTTGTAGAGCAAATTGACATGTGTAGATCCAGGGCAACGGGGACTATAGATAAATCATTAATTTCGAATTCAGGGAATAACAAAAAGCTTGTCCACTTCTGCTGAATTAACATTGCAACGGTTGTGCTGGGTTTGCAAGATTTATAATTACAACCTCGTTCATCTCCACTATCGGTCCTGCTGTTCTCCACTTGCTTAGGAGGGAAGTCTGAGACAACAAAGAAAGCCTGACTGTTGATTATATGTTTTAAAATCCTCGCATATGCAGCAGAATACAATATGCACATATCAGGCAGACAGAAAAAAAACTACTCTTTGTTTTTTGTCCTCAATAGGCTAGTATTTTTTAGAGCACTATTCATTTAGTGTTGCCATGGAAATCATTCGCGCAATGCCATAAATGTTTCTCTTCTAGTGTTCTACTGACATGCCAAAATCATCTCAAATTCTCAGTCTAGCTCTTATTTAGGCTGCAATCCATGGAATATAATATTGGTTATTTACTGTTTTAAGCTCCAAAGATGTCTGGTTTGTCAGTAAAAGTCTCATTATTGAGAGAAGGTCAACAAAGCACGGTGAAACCAAAAGATTGTGTCTAGCTGTCTGAAAATGAAAACATCGTTATTTTAAAGCATAGGCATCACCTTTAGATAGAGAGGATAGATGGTTTGACAGAGGAGTGAAGGAGTCAATTTACGCAAAAATTGAAAACCTTTCCCTCAACAAAGGCAGAGGCCTCAGACCCAACTTGTCCCATATTTTTCATGCTGCTCTTGCATCAGTCCCCAGGAAAATTAAGACCACTTCACACGTCCACCAGGTCAGATACTGTTAACGATTCTCTTGCGTTGACAAAGGGAGTGAGAGTCAGGACATCTACATCCCTATGAGTCTCCAATTGCATTGTTCAGCTAACGAGCCTATCCAAGTGAGTTGAGGAATGAAATCATCTTGGAGGGTAAGTATGAAGTCCCTGACCAATATTGTCTCAGGCTGAAGAAACTACTTGGATGAGTAGTGAAACACAAGTCTCTTCTTTCAACCAGAGGTCATCACCTAGTATCGTGTCCTGTACAAGGCCATGCTAGAGAGGAGAGGCGTTCGTGCTGGCTTGGGCATGGATGATGACCAATTGACCAGGGTTCAGCCTAAGGGCTTCGATCATCAGCTGCAGGACCTGAACTGGCAATGTGTTCATCACAAGTTGATGGTCAGGGCTGTCCTGTGTAGACACAAGCTCACCAGGCACCCAGGCTGCATCAGACCTGACTGTTCTGATGATTAAACCATCGAAAATGTGTTTTGGGGCTACAGGTTTGTGCAAGGTGTCTGGAGACACGTGGTTTGTCTGTGCAGGATGCTAGATCTGTAGTTTGTGTTGGCACAGGCAAAGGGGTACTCAGAGGGGAGTCTGAGTGCCTTAGGGCACTCAGACTCCCCTCCCTGTCTCAGATGTGGCTGCTTGTCAGTGTCACCAAATGCGATTTTTGGAACATGAGAACCACATGCATCCAAAGAAGGACAGACTTGAGCACCTGGGGTACGTGTCAAAAGGTCTGCGCTGATCTAACTTTAAGGATGGAGCAGGACAACACTTGGTAGGGCTTCCACATGGCAAAGGAAAGGTAGAAAGGCCTTTTCAACCTGTAGGTCCCTTTTCTTAAAGTGATGATGTTTCATCCATAGAGGTGAGTAGAGCACTACTGGTTGAGTACACTTCTCATGAGTGATGGAGGTTTTCGTGAGGTGCTTCCTTTAGTGCTGCACAAGTTTTACATCATTCTCTTTTTTAAAAGTCAGTTTTAGCCATTTGGGGTATAAAGAATTCACTGTTTACAATTTATTATTGTCACACATAGCCACATTGATCTTTTAACATGTTAAGGGTCAAGTTGATCTGATGCAGTGGATTTTTAAAAGCATGCTTCAAACATTTGTTTATCGTATTATTTGTGTGTGTTTTTAAATCTTGAAAATCTGTGTATTGTATTGCATTATTTATGTTTTTTTTTATTTAACATGTTGTATTTTAATTCTTATTGTAAATAAAATTTGTGTATTTCAATTTTTCCCAGGATGATGAGAGATGAATTCCCAGTAGTGAATTCCCTCTGGAGAGATATAGAAAAAAATATCAAGAAGTCCAGTTGACATAATTTAACTTTCAGATGATAAGGATGGCTTTATGAAATACACCTAGGGGACTATGTCACACATCCAAGAAACCACACCCCCTTCCCTGTTAATCGATGTATACTCATCTGTTTTGCATTAACTGTACATTTAGTCCTGTCCACCTTCTTTTACCTTGTGAAATATTGTTGTTCTATGGTGACTGCTGAGTGCTTCTCTTTGCTTGTGTCTGGTGTTGGACTCCCTACCCTTTTTACCTTCCTTGGCTCCTTGGCCTTCCCAGTCACCTTTGTTTTTCCCTAGTGTTGTTTTCATGATTGACAACTCTATCTGGATCTTTCACCTTTCGCCCATTTCTTAATTTTCAGATTCTTGAATAACAGCATTCGATTTTGTTATTGGAAACTTTTCAATAAACTGTTCAACTGTGCAGTTGGGTTCATTCTGTTCTTGGTGGTAGCTCATTACAGACTACAGTTTTTTTTTTTTAGAAGTGGCTATACACTGCATAGAAACCAGTACGCCTCTGTTCCTGTTTCCTACCTCAGTACCAGTTTTATAAAGTATGGTTTCCATGGAGCCTACTTTGTGTGAAATGGCAAAATTTTAGACCATTTCTGTGCCCGTGGCCACTGGCAATTTTTGTGTCCGTGTGAGAGTGTGTTTGTAGGGGTGGGTGGAGATGTGTACCTGTGTGTGTGCTGGGGGTGTATTTGGATATATTTAATTTTGAGTCTCGGTGCTTTTCTCTGTACGTCATGTTTAAGAACTGGGGTTGCATAATACCATAACAAATATGATGCAGTCCTAGATGGAATGTCAGCCTCATCCACATCAAAAATGTGACATAATCCTTGAGAAATTATTTTTTCCCCCCATTAACCACATGCAAGAACAGCTCCAGTAATTTGCTGCTGTTTCCCATATGGTCAAACAATTACAAAACCCACCAGAATTAGCTCTGCTTATCTACACTCACAAACACATAGATTATTATACTGCATTCTTCTTTTGTTTTTGTTTTTTTTTTTTGGGACAAAAAAAAATGCCTGGGGAGTAAAACAAAATGTAATTACTAACCTAAATACCTGTCCCCTGTCTCTTTTTGTGGCAGGGCTGGTAGGTTTATGTGCAATTTTCTGCTCTCCTAGGCCCTGCCGACCTCTTTCAGACAACTCTTCTGTCAGAATAGATTTGCTCGTCATCTCAAACTTTCACGTTGTTACTGCACACAAAGGCAGAGGCATCACCATGGCGATATTCCTCGTGCTCTCCTGCAGCCGCACCGTTCCATTACGCTGCATTCCGTTAGAAGTACTGCTTCTACTTATGCATCATAACGAAGGCCTTTCTTTGGGGGAAACTCTACAAAAAACAAGGTGGGACCCTGCTGAAGAGAAGAAAAACAAAATTGTTGCATGTATTATTTTGAATAATCCTGAAAACAGGTCACTCGAAGGTGGTCTACAATTAGAAGT